>AFGO01000379.1:0-16186 GCA_004335405.1 Nannochloropsis granulata CCMP529
CCTATGAACAAGACATGGAGGAAGAGGACCTCATGGATCAGCCCCTTTCGTCGCGTGTCGCTGCTCGGTACGTCTCATCATCTCCTAAGTCTTGCCACATTGTGCATACTTGGGTTGGGGTTTGCCTCGGCGGGTTGCTGTGCGCGATGCTGTCGGATCCACGCTGGGTTTCCCCGCCCTCACATACACGTCCTCCCATTTCCAACCCTCCTCTCTCAGATCGAATACTAGGCCGCCAGACAAGAGCTTGTAAAACCGGCAGCAACTCTCGGATACGCACCAATAGCAAGAGGATGTCGTGGTACCACGACAGCATGAGAAGGGAACGACGACCAGTTGGTAGCGGCGGGATGCTCCTTGGCGCGACCCTTGCTTGTCTTCTGTGCCTCCTGGCTCTCCCATTAGCTTCCTCTTTGAGTCTCCGACCGCCTTCTTCCGCGTCGTCTATGGCGGATGACATCTATAGCTTCGCGGGCACTCCCAAGGTAAGAAGGGACGAGAGTGAGGGGGTAAAAGGCAGCGCGCATGCACTCTTATCTTCGATTCCATCAGCGACCGAGTCCCCAAGCAGCATCATCACCCCCTATCCCCCCTTCCCCATCCTCCCGCAGCCGTACCACCGCAGCAGCAAGGCGAATCGCAAGCAGCAGAAAGAGCAGTTGTACGAGGCGTACAATCTGCTGCATAGCCTGGCACAGGATTTCCAGAAGCCCTTCGATGCGACGGCCATCCTGATTGTGGGCCAGCAGACAGGCGGCAAGAGTGCTCTCATCGAGGCGCTCATGGGCTTCCAGTTCAACCAGGTGGGGGGAGGCACTAAAACACGGCGGCCGATTGCGCTGCGCATGCAGTACAACCCGCGCTGCAGCCAGCCCCATTGCTTCCTGACCCTAGACAACGGCAAGGAGGAGGCGCGCTCGCTCAAGGAGATCCAGGTAGGGCTGCTCCCGCTTACGGACTGGGGAGGCGACGGGGAGAGGCTGGGATGGAGGGCTTGGTGAGAGATCAGTTTTGGGTGAGATAAAAGGAACCCGTCGACTCACTTGCTCTTCTCCGCACTTGTCCATCCACCCACCCGACAGCAATACATCGAAGGTGAGAATAAGCGCCTGGAGAACGACGAGCTGCGGTGCTTCGACCCGCGCGAGATTATGGTCCGTGTGGAGTACCGCTTCTGCCCCAATATGATCGTCATCGACACGCCGGGCCTCCTGAGCGCCCCTGCCAAGCTCCGCCACATGAATGAGCAGCAAAGGCAGCTGCAACAGGTGCGTTCCCAGCAGCCAGCCGGCGTTGGGGGGGTAGGGCCTTTCTTTCTGTGCACGCGTGCCCTTGCGGAGAGGCTGGAGTGCTCCTGATTGACTCGGTTGACCCAACAACCCCTCTATTTCAATTTTTCTATCGCAGGCGGCCAAGGAGGCGGAGCATCTGGTGCTGGAGAAGATGAAGTGCCAAGACTACCTGATCCTCTGCGTCGAGGACACCACCGACTGGAAGCACTCCACCACCCGCAACGTCGTCATGCAGGCCGATCCAGACCTCCGCCGCACCGTACTCGTCACCACCAAGGTAAAGAGACAGGTCGGCTTGGAAGACGACGATGATGAGAGCCAGTGTAAAAGAAGGGGAAGAAAGCAGGACAGTAGAGGCGGTTATGACATGTCCTCTCTCATCTCATCTCATCCTATTCCTCCTTCTCCCGCCTTTTCTCTCGAAAGTTCGACACGAAGCTCCCGCAATTTGGGACCAGCGAGGACCTGGAGGATTTTTTGCGCGCGCCGCTGATTCAGAAGTTGTACCCGCAGATGCTGGGCGGCCCGTTCTACACCAGCGTGCCCTGCGGCCGCGTGGGCATGGGCAAGGACTCGGCCTTCATCAGCAACGAGGTCTTCGTGGAGGCCGTGAAGAAGGTGGAGAAGTATGACCACGCTCGCATTGAGGCTCGCCTGGGCAGTGTCGGTGCTGCCCCCCTCATTCAACGCGTCGGTGAGTGCATGCGCCTATGATGTGGTTGTACCTTACGTAGACCTATTCTGTCGCCGTTCCCCACGGAAGATGGCAGAACGAGAGAGGCTGATCATGTGCTAAGCATGGTTTCCGCTTCCCTCCATACCCTTACAACTTCTCCTCACCAGGTGTGAGCCGGCTACGGCGTTTTCTTGAGAAGCGCGTGGAGGAGTGCTACCGCCGGAATGTCGCCAAGATCGTCCCTCTCTTGCAGGTAAGAAGTAAGAAGACGCTAAGGAAGGGCGGGGCAAGATCACTGCCCCACTCCTGGAATTGCTGCAAGTCCAGACTCAACCGTGCGCGACACATCGTCAACTGACTAATATCACCCCGCCCCTTATTTCGTCTCAGGGCGAGCTGCGGTCGGCTGAGATGAAGCTGGGCCAGACGAATCAGGAGTTGGAGGCGCTATCTATGGACTTCCTGAAGAAGACGGCCAACCACTTCCGGGAGTTCTTCCTCCGCTCACTGGGCTCGGTCATCCAGGGCACTATCCAGGCTTCGCCCGCCCAGTACGGCGAGACGCTGGAGACAGAGCAGCTGCGCGGCGGCTCATTCCTTGATGCCAAGGACGTTCCGGCCGAGCGCTGGGAGCGTATCATGGATGATGAGGTGGGCAATGCACACCACCGGCTCTTCGGTGGTGCCCAGTACCACCGCGCCTTGCGCGAGTTCACGCTGGCCGTGCGCCTGATGAAGACGCCTGTCATTACCGAGGACGAGATTGCCAACGCCGCCGGTGTGGGGGACATGCACGACGGCGTCAACTTCATGCGCGCGGCCTGCGTCATCGCCGTGGAAAAGGTGGGTGGGTGGCACGCGGATGGGTGAGGATGGGGCCTCAGTTATTTTTCTCCCTCTCTCTCAGTCTTGGGTGTCCCAAGGATAGCCGTAATCTCACTTATCTCACTCCGTCCATATTCCCTTCATTTCCCCCTCCCCCTCAGGCACGGTGTTCGTTCGAGCCGATGCTGGAGGCGCTGCGGCACCGTACGACGCACATCATGAAGCGGCTGTACCCCATTACCGAATTCATGCTGCAGCGGAACGGGAAAGGACTAGAGGAGACGCACCACCGGCCCTTCCAGGAGATTGTGCGCCGCATCTACGAGAACTTCGTGCACCAGACCGTGGATGACTGCCTGGTGCGCTGCCGCGACGACCTCAAGGCACTCACGCGCTTCGTCACCTGGGACCTGCACGAACGCAGCGCGGGTGCACTCCAACGCTCGCTTCCCCAGACTCATTCGATCTCCGTCTATACCATGCAGACCGTGGCCGCCGCCCCGCCCTCGTCGCGGCGCTCGGACAAAGCGCAGAAAGCGGCCCAGCAACACCAGGGGCAAGGCCTGGGTGCCGGCAAGCAGGGTGTGGACCACTGGGACGAGGCAACGGCGCTGTCGCCCAGTGGCAGCGACGGCTTCAACCAGGACAACCGCGACCTGCTGCAGCTGATGGAGGAGGCGGCCTGCGTGCGCAACTCCAACCGCACCAATGCCGTGGTGTCGGCGCTGGTGCAGCACATCATCCGTTCCTGGCGCGAGCACTTCGCGCGCTCGGTGGCCATGAAGTTCAACTGCTTCTTCCTGATGCCCTTCATCGATGAGTTCCCCTTCTACCTGCGCCAGGAGCTGGACCGCGTCTACGAGGGCGACATGGCCAACCTCTTCGATATCTCTGAGCTCAAGTCTGCGCTCAAGCGCAAGCGCGACGACCTCATTGCTGAATGCAAGGCCAACGAGCGCCTGCAGGGTAAGTTTGACGTCATCGACAGCCAGCTGCGCGCTTCCAAGGTGGCTCTGGAGGACATGGACGGCGACGAGGACCAAGAAACCGGCAACGGCAACGACCCGCTCCTGGGCGTGCCCGGGCCCTCCGCGGGCGGTGGTGGCACCTCCTCCGGCCCATTTTACGCCTATGAACAAGACATGGAGGAAGAGGACCTCATGGCGGCTGACCTGGACGGGTTGGAGTCAGAGATGGACTTGGAGGTGGGCGATGGACTCGACTTTGGCATGCCCAGTGGGGGCGGTGGGGCCAGCGTGGGGAGCAGCAGCTCAAGGAGATTCGAGGATGACATTGAGGATTTGTTGGGGCCCGTGCCACCACCCCCAAGTAACTCAAATCGAAAGCTATAAAGACGACAGGTGGGAGCTGAGAGAAAGAAGCGGGGGGGCTTAGAACATTTGCGAAATCAAATGTCTCGTTTTTGTGATAGCACATTCTCATGCTTTATTTCCGCGCCTCCATAGACCCACAGAAATAGAGTAAAAGTAGCAAAGCAAGACGTAATCTGGCCCGCCCGGTCGGTTTCTCCGCCTGCGCGCCCCAAGTGAGAAGCGAACAACAACTGTACAAATGCCCCCGTCTGAAAAGCAAGACCGACACCAGGACGGCATGGGCAAATGATTGGTAATTCTGTATGTGTCTGTGTGGTGTTAGTGTGCGTCCATTGTTGGTGGGGCTAGGCAGCTTCTTCAGGTAGTATCTCTCGCCCGCGTCCACAATCCGCCCTCTTCCCCTCAACTGTGCGCGAGGTGATTGATTTTTGAACATCTTTTCCCTTTTCCCCCTCGATACTTCCAATCGTGGCAGGAGCAAGCAGGGTTGGCGACGGGAAGAGTGGAGCGAAAACAGTCACAGAGAGCGAAAGAGAGCGGGCAAGAAACTTGGGCACAGGCTGTCAGCTGATTTGATAAGGAGAGGGAAGGAAGGAGTTCGCGCGTTTTTTTTAAAAACATACGTCACGGACATTGTCCACCTGTCCTTCACGCCGCACTTTTACATTTATTTATTTTATTCGATGCTGCCCCGCCCGCATCTTTTTCCCAATTCTTACTCCTTTCGTATTCCTTCGCCTCCCGAAAAATATTTTTTAAGTCTTCGAACAGAGAGAGAATCACAGCTAAAAAAAAACCAAAGCAACGAGCCCCCAAGATGAACCCGAAAGAAAACTTGCTTTTTATTATTATTGACTTATTTATTTATTTATTTTTAATGATTTTAACCTAGTCATTGCCAAAGAAGAGAACTTTTGGTCGGGGAACAGAGGTGGTGAAGGGGGGGTTTGGTGAAGTGAAGGGCCCCGTTTTAATTAGATCAAGAAGACATTGATATTTGGTATGACCGAGTGGCCAATCTCACTGCATTAAACCTGGAAAAGACACTCGCGGCACTGCTCAAATACTACATCCACCATAGATGAAGTGTATCGACGCGCACCTGACGCATAGGTCGACATTGGACCGCCTTGCAGCAATCACCTTCCCTCTGAATGCGGCGTTCAGCCCGTCACGCTGCAGGACACAGGCTGCCTCGAAAACTCTGATTTTTATGACTAAGTATGCAGCCCCTATGGGACACCACAAAGGCAAAGCCCGCTCTACTCGAATATGACAATATTAAAAGCGGAAAGTATTCCAAGACGATCCCAACGCCGTCATCACTGTTGGCGGAGACTTCAAACGCCCGTCGTACCAGATGCCCCACGCACGCGACTACCGGCCGCAGACCCTTATGGTGACTCAAAGATCGAGAAACCAAATAGCTCCCTAATCAAGAGATTTTGTCGCCTGAATCGAACGGCGATAATTGATTCCTTCTATGAGCACCGAGCCATCCGCAAGAACACGTGGCTTAGCAACAAATTTTGGGCGGAGAAAGGGCAGTGCATCATCGATCACTTCCCCGTTCATCTCATGCTCATAAATGCAAGCATTGTTATGGGCATGCACGTGCGAGCCCATAATTATTGCCTAACGAGCGACCCCACCCCCAGATAATATTTGGACCCCCACCTTGCACGCCCTGTCCCCCGTCGCCTTCAACGCCAACGAAAACAGCTACCCGTCTGGTAGATGTACGTCGGACCTTGGGCTCGAAGGGATGGCTCGAGGAGACGGCCAGATTTCTAGGGAGATCTACCCATCTGAACTCGCAGCAAATTGGACGCCCTGGTCTCCGAGGAGGATTTGACGATAACAGACTTGCGGCTTAATGGCTCTCGCGAAACGGACCTATGGTGCGGCCGCATCTCTCATGCATCAATCATCGCTCATGCGGAAGTGGCGAAGGCAGGCAAACGCCGCCCGAATTCTTCTCAGCAGGAGATCTCTTCCTCTGCTGCACAACCGCAACTGCCTAATCACCCACTCCCATTGACTTACGCAGTCGCATCTTAGTCCTGGCTTCTCTTTGATGGGTATGGTACGCAGCAAGGAAGCACTCTTGCGTTTTCAAATGTGTAGAACAACACAGAAAAGGCTTGTCCCCCGCGTGAATGAATCATTATCTTGACGCAAATTTTCTTTCTCCCATCCAACACACCTAGGAAAGAAGCAGCATGGCGGTATGGAAGTATGCCGCATTGTCTCAAGAAGAGGCACAGCAAGCGGGTAGCGGCTTGCCAGAAACGGTGCCAGCCATGGGCAGTGGCCCGGCCTCATACGCAGAGGACGACGTCGCTCTTAAACGGCGAATGCCTTTCTGCATTGGACTGTAAGTCGATATATATCGAGCGGGTTTGCGTGGCTAGCGTATAGTCAGAGAGTATACAATTTGGGCTCGATACATTTCCTCTTATCACTACGGTCGCCTCCCAACACCACCATAGGACGGTGCTCCTGGCCATCATTTACGTCCTTTCGAGGACCGAGAACATGCAGTGCCCTACGGTGGACTTGGCCAATCTTGACCTGGGTGACTTGCGCGCCCAGCGGCTGTCGCTGACACCGCCTCACATAATTGAATGTGCCGCTGCGGGCGAAGGCGGGTCTCAAGAGGCCTGCCACCTCCCACGAAAGAAGCGTTACGCGGCGGTGGGGCAGAAGGGCATCACACTGTGGATGACGGGACTTTCCGGCAGCGGCAAGAGTACCATCGCGAAGGCCCTCGAGGAAGAGCTTGTTTTGAGGCACGGGAAGCACGTCTATCGCCTGGACGGCGACAACATCCGCACGGGCCTCAACCGGGTATGTACGACCCTCCTCACAGATCGCTTCGCAGTCTCCCCGCCCTCATCTTGCTCGCTTGTGCGCTCCACACAATTCCCACGTGCACATTTCATGTCCATTTCTTTCTCCAGGACCTGGGCTTCAGTGCTTCGGACCGGGCCGAGAGCGTCCGTCGTGTGGGAGAGCTGGCGTGTCTCATGAATGACGCAGGCACCGTCACCATTGTCAGCCTGGTGTCACCGTACCGGGAGGACCGCGACATCGCCCGCAAACGTCACGAGGACCAAGGCTTGAGGTTTATGGAGGTGTTCATGGATGTGCCTCTGGATGTCGTGCAAGACCGCGACCCCAAAGGTCTCTATAAAAAGGTGGGTGTGAAGAGTCGCCTTTGGTCGGCGAAAGCAATCTGCCGCGGAATTCTCATCTGTTTGCCGCCTCCTTGTGTCTTACACTATGAATCTTCCAGGTTGCTGCCGGGGAGATCAAGGGTTTCACGGGGGTTGATGCGCCCTATGAGCCTCCCTTGGAGCCTGAGATTATATTGCCCAACTACAAGATGAGTATCGAGGAGTGCGTCGCGGTCTTCATGCAGAAACTCAGGGCCGAGGGCGTGCTGGAAGGCGGCGACGTCTACCCGAAGGGCCTGCCTCTTCCGGATGGAGGCGAAGTCGTGGACCTGCACGTGCCTTCTTCACAGGTAAATGAAATGAAAGGCCGGAAAAGGAAGGGAAAGCCTGGATTTGAATCATAACCCCCCATACAAACACAGTTGAACGCCAAGAAAGCCGAGGCCGCGACGCTTCCCCGTGTCCTCTTGACCGACATCGACTTGAATTGGCTGCAGACGATTGGAGAGGGGTGGGCTGCGCCGCTCAAGGGCTTCATGCGTGAGGGCGCGCTGGTGCAGGCACTGCACCACAACAGCTTGCTGGTGGATCCCTACAATGTGACAGGACATAAAGGACAGTTGGAAACGCCCACAGAATGGAACGGTAAGAATCTTTGCTTGATTGATGGAGGTCGAGTCGTTTGCCTTTCTTTTATTTCCTTGCATTTCCTCACCCTGCGTCACCACACAAACAACAATAGGCTACACTACGCGCAATCGCGTGTCCATGTCCATTCCCATCGTCCTGCCCATCAGCGACTTCACCAAGTTTGGCGTGGAGAAGTCTGGAAAGTCCTCAGTGGCGCTCACTACCAAGGACGGTGTGGTGGTGGCCATTTTGCGCGACCCAGAAATCTACAAAAACCGGAAGGAAGAAATTGTGACGCGTACATTTGGGATCATTGACCCCGGCCACCCGTACATAAAACACATTTACTCGGGTGGCGACTGGCTGTTGGGCGGTGAAGTCGAGCTCCTTGGGCGTATCAAGTACAACGACGGTCTGGACCAGTATCGATTGACGGCTAAGGAATTGGTGGACGAGTTTGTGCGGAGGGGCGCTGATGCCGTCTTTGCTTTCCAAACGCGGAATCCCACGCACGCCGGTCATGCTTACTTGATGAAGACCGCTCGCGAGAAGCTCATTGCCAAAGGTACGTAAGTGGTGTTAAGCACTATCAGTGGACGCAGGAAGGGAGATCGGGATCGACTGCTTTCTCTTCGACATGCTATACATCTCCTTCCGTTCTCTCTCTTCCTCTCCTTCGGGTCCATCGTAGGTTATCAGAATCCCATCCTATGGCTTTCTCCGCTAGGCGGCTGGACGAAGAAAGATGACGTGCCATTGGATGTCCGTGTAAAACAACATGTGGCCGTCTTGAACGAAGGCATGCTGGACCCCAAGACCACAGTGATGGCCATTTGGCCGGCACCCATGATTTATGCTGGGCCTACAGAAGTCATTTTCCACGCCAAGTCCCGTCGCAATGCTGGTGCGGGCTTTTTCGTTGTAGGACGAGACCCCGCAGGCATGAAAGGCTCTATTGAGGCTGCCACGTTTAAAGAAGAAGACCTGTATCATCCAGACCATGGACGCTACGTCCTGCAAACTTCCCCTGGATTGGGCGAGATGGAGCTCGTGGCCTTTCAACAAGTCAAATATGACAAGCGTGATCACACCATGAAGACCCCTGACCCGAAGCGCCCGGTACGTATGGGTGGGGGTGTTTGTTTACATATTTATAAATTTATTTTAAATATCCATGTGCTCACATCCTTTCCTCATTCTCCACGCTTGTATCACGCAATTCACAACAGGACGACTTCATCTCCATATCGGGAAGCAAGATGCGCCTGCTGGCCCGCAATGGTGCAGTGCCGTGCAGCTTGCCCATGCCTACTGACGTAGTGGCGGCCAATTGTGTTCCTCCTGGCTTTATGGTGCCGACTGGTTGGGCTATTGTGGTGGATTACTACCAAAACGCCGAGACAAAGCGGTGGGTGCCTTGGAGCCAGCCAATTGTTGAAGCGCCTGTGGCTGCCGGGACCGGCGCTGAGGGTCAGTATGGCACGAAGGACTTCACTGTTTACCTGAACCAGCGAGGTAAAACTATCTCACCCTGGCATGACCTTCCACTGAAGGCCTCCCAAGATTCCTACACCGGAGTTATTGAGATTCCTATGTACACCACCGCCAAACTAGAAGTACAAAAAAATATTCAAGGTGAGCAAGAGGATGCTTGATTGCCCGAAAGTAAGGGCTTTCTTTAATTTCACCGTCACCTTTTTTTCTACTCGCACACATTTCCTTGTCAGGCAATCCCATCAAGCAAGACACGCACGACGACGGATCGGTGCGCTTCTATATGTACGGGAGTCCACCTTTTAACTATGGCATGTTGCCTCAAACATGGGAAGATCCGGCGGCTGTGGAGGGAGGTTATGGAGGGGACAATGACCCTTTGGACATAATTGAGGTTGGCTCTGGTCCCCTGCCCATCGGCACCGCCCTGAAAGTGAAGGTAATGTTTTCGGTTGGTATGCGTTGATCGCCACACTTCATTTAAATTAATAAGGTAATGTCTCATGCGCGCTTCTGTCATGTACTTTTAAAAGGTTCTGGGTGCATTGCGCTTGATTGATAGCGGTGAATCAGATTCGAAAATCATCGTAATCCGGGAGGAAGAGGCCGGCTCAATCCAGGACATAGCTTCTCTGGAAAATGTCAAGCCAGGTAAGAGGAAAGCGCACAAAAAGCATGTTCTCACTTCAGGGTTGTTGGTGGTGCTTTTTTACCTTGAGTCTGTCCGTTGCTCACCTCTTTTCTCATTAAAATCCGTAGGCACAATCACGCGGCTGGTTCAGTGGCTCAAGTACTACAAGACGGCGGAGGGGAAGGGTCTTAATTCACTGGTCTCTGAGATTCCTTCATCCGCCATGGAAGCCGTTCAAATCATTGAGACTTGCCACACTCGTTGGCAGACATTGAAGAATGGTACATCGGTGGAGGGCAAAGATTTCTTCTTGGGACGACGGAAAGTGTGACGAAGTGATATAGAATTCGAATAGAATATAAGGGAAGTGGAGAGAGAGACTCGGAGGAAATGTAAGCAAGGCTAGAAAGGTGAGAATAGCGGTACATCGTTAATCGGAAAAGGGATCTTGATTCACATGAAACGAAGAAGAAACATGAACCACACACATTAACGATAATTATAAGGAGAACATGTATTGACATTCATCCCTTCCCTACTTTGGGGGACCAATGCCTTGTGAGAAGTGCACGTCTCTTAACATACCCACTACCTCTTTTCAAAACGTTTAACATTGAATTTTAGTCAGTGTCATTGCTTTCTCATTTCTTGTTCGACATGCGCGTCTTCCAGCAGTGCATTCAG
This sequence comes from Nannochloropsis granulata CCMP529, assembly GCA_004335405.1. Lineage (NCBI taxonomy): Eukaryota > Eustigmatophyceae > Eustigmatales > Monodopsidaceae > Nannochloropsis > Nannochloropsis granulata. Next base: position 10,746 of record AFGO01000379.1, read on the forward strand.
CCGAGTGAGGAAAAGTGCGGAGTGCTGCTTTGACATGTTTCTTTGAACCCAGCGTCAATCTAGATTTCGCAAGCAATCACCTGCGTATCCTCCTCCTCCTGCATCTCCCTGAAGGTAGTCGGGGCGCTTAAAGTAGCTGTGGCAGCAACCGAGACAAGCCTTTGACGGTATCGAGTTCCCTGGTGTACGGTTTGTCCTTCCGTTTGAAGGAAGCGTACCCTTGCAGGTCATAATCACCGCATTGGCAACCAGGATACCATTCGGCACGCCACATAACAAACAAACTGTGTTTTGACATCGCGGATATGGCCTTGGATACCCTCAGCTCCCTGGTCGTGAGGAAGCTTCTTCGATTCCTCCATTTTTGGAATAAACCAACGTTGATAAGAGTCCTGAGAAGGTACCTGTGGGCAAAGCGGCAAGGCCCATGATACCCGAGATGACGCGACGCGGACGTCCAGATCCGGCATTTGCGAGAACTTTAAAGGGGGCTAGACGCGGGACAAAGCTTAGGGGCAGTAGAAGAGCTCCATGCTTTACCTTTGCTTTCATGGCACCCCGCTGGTTGAATGCTTGCCACTTTGGACTGTTGGCAGAAGGTAGGCTAGCGGTGACGTGCTGTGTCGCCCCAAAAATGGCTACTCTCGCACTCACAATAATGGGGAGAGAGGGAGGGACCAGCCGGGGCTGTATGCAGTATGAGCGTCATGCCTGATGCGGGTGATGGAGCTGCAGGCTTGGGGCTGAGGTGTCGTCTTTGTGGACGGAAAGATGATGTACTGCAGGACGAGCCACAGAGGCCAGGCTGTGCCGATCACAATCTGACCTGACAATGCGATCTTTCGATATACTTGAGGCTTAACCATTGTCCGCGTCGATCTCACGAAAAAAGAATGAACTCAACTCTGTTGGCTTTTCTGAAATTGCACTCTCAGATTAGTCATTCGAAGTACAGTCCCTCTTGGTTGCGGCAGGAGGTGAGTTTGCCCGCCGCCGCCGGAGAACGCAAGTCGGTGAGAGCATGCGGTGCGCGGGTCCAGGCCTGTCATTGAAGCCTACAGTGGGTCTGCCTGCTGTCGTGGTGTTCAATGACTGGCGCGCCCCGGACTTGGACGACACGGAAACGCGAAAACGACTCTTCGGACCAACGCGTCAGACTCCCATTGTCAGCTGACCCCCAGGGGTCAGGAGGCCCCGAAAACCGCCTTTCCATGTTTGGACAAATAGTGACTTTACGAGAGAATCTTGCAAGAAGGTATGGGACATCGGAGAGACATTAGTTCATCGAGAGTTGTGAGAGGGAGCCAAAAATGACTTTTTGCATCTCAAAGTCAACCCGGGAGAGACTCTTTTTCGCGGCGTGGGCTTGGACCCTCAACTTTACTCTTTCCTCACACAAAAATCTCCAAAGCACACGTTGTACAGCACCCATGACTTCCAGGACTCCAATACGTCGACATCGGCCGAGACAGTGCCGACAACACGGGTGCCGCTTGTTGATTCCCAGGTGAGTCGTGGCTTTCACCTGGCATCCTACCCTCAGCTTCCTGGCTCACAAGCCTTGGGGCCATACCGTGAAAGTATGATTTCGTCCGCAGATACCGGTAGCACGCCTCCCCCACCATGTCCACATGGAGGCTGGGTTGAAAATACTGTTGCGCTCGACATCTTGCCAAATCGAGGAGCGTGGCGACCATTTTCTTCTCAGACTGGCGTTCTGGTGCTTTCTTTGCCATGTCCCTATCCTGATCTCACCAATGCTTTCCAATCTTATCCCCCCGCCTTTCTCCCGACCCCTACACAGCATGCTCGGCCTTCTCAGCACTATCTCTCAGGCTTTTGTTCTACCTCGACCACGTCCTTCCTCTTCCTGTCCCCCCTCCACTGACCATCACCAAATCCGACGATACAATCTACAGCCTCTACTCAGCACTGCCACTGCCACAGCTGCGGTTGTTGACGGGTTAGCCGCAGATCGAGAAGCAGATCGACAGTTCACAGCCAAAATGAAAAGGCGTTTGAAAGAGCAACAACATTATCGCGTTACCTTTATGAAAGAGTTCAAGGAGCTCGGGGAACTTACGGATGCCTTAATAGAGCATGGCGCGCTGGAAGTGTCCTATTTTCCGGCAGAGCCGCTATCCTTCAGACTTACACTACCCGTCGAGGAAGCAATGGAGATAGAAGCAACCATGCATCTGGCTTGGAGCATGATTCAACGCCAACAAGCGCATGGAAGCAGCAGCAGCAGCGGCACTCTACTTGGGTGGAAATACGAAGAAGAAACTGTGCCCAATGCCGAGAACTGGTTCAAAGCTGCTGCAGAGCCTGGGTTCAGCCCCGTCAGTGTCGGTCGATTCCAAGTCGTGCCCGTCCAGAGCTACCATGACCCACCACCACTCTCCGCACAGCCCCAAGAGCAGCAGCAGCAGTTGTGCATTCTGCCAGGCGAGGGTTGGGGGGACGGCTCCCACCCATCTACATATTTGTGCCTTGATTTTTTGAGTCAGGAAGGTGTGATTTGTGGAGGGGAGAGAGTCATAGACTATGGCGCTGGGAGCGGCATTTTGTCGATTGCTGCTGTGCAGGTCGGGGCGAGGGAAGCGGTGGGAATTGATGTGTGTTACGATGCCTTGGCATCTGCCAAGACAAACGTGCTGCTTAATGGAGTGGACCAAGAAGTGGAGCTGATTCATCCTCGGGAGGTGGTCCCCGGGGAATTCGTGCCTGGCGATGTGGTGATTGCGAATATTTTAGTAGGGACATTGTTGGCGATGAGCAACACAATTTTGGGGGCGGTAAAGCCTGGGGGATGGTTGGTCTTGTCGGGTTTGAGGCCTGAGCAGGTAGAGGTAATCAAGAAGAAGTATGGAAAGAATGTGCAGTGGGAGGAGGGGCTGGAGAGGGTGGAGGAGGTGAGGACTCCGACGTTTGGGACGGGGGCCGGCCTCTGGGTTAGACTGGTGGGACGGAGGATCCATGCCGAGCGTTGGGTTGAAGTGTTAAGTGAAGCAGCGGTGTCGTAAATAAGAGGAAGGTGAAATGAGTATATAAGAAATAATGAGATAAAAGTAGACTTTCACGCAAAAAAGAACAAGGGGAAGTATTATTTGTGTGCTTCTCCTTTTCGTCAGTCGTGTACTTCAGAAGCTAAGTTTGTTTTTATTCCTCCTGCATTTACTCAAAATGGCACCGACCGCCGTTGCTGCTCCTTCAACAACTTTAAAAAAGGCCCTTTCCCCACCCCTTTAGCACCCATCGCTTCCTCCATCAGCGCCTCCCCTTCTACCTCATCAACTCCCAAATATCTCAAATGTTCCAAGGACACCCAGGACGAGGAGGAGGAGGAAGAAGACGACATCGGTAGCTCCAGATTTACATCGCAAGCAAGGGCGACAACAGAACGGTACACCCACACGTCGTCTTTTTGTTTGCGTAATTTCTCTGCTAGGGTCTTCGCCCCCCTTAAATTGGGCACAGCGGCCACGTCATCCAGATTTGCATATATGTTATCCAGTGAGCCAAATGCTTTCAAGAGCCTCACGGCTGTTTGCGGCCCTACGCCTTTCACACCGGGGATGCCATCAACGGGGTCACCGGCTAAGCAGAGAAGATCAGCAACAAGGGAGGGAGGCACCCCCATCTTGCTCTCGACGGCGGCTTCGTCGAATATTTGAAGAGTTCGTGGATGCATAACAAATGTCTTTTCTTGATCGCTCACGAGGCACATCATGTCCTTATCTTCAGTAACAAGGATAGTGGTCACGTCCGGGGACAGGGTGCAGGCCAGGTGCGAGAGTGAGCCCATCAAATCGTCTCCTTCGTGGGAGGGGGACCGAAAGGACACGCACCCCAAGGCTCGCAGGTATGTCATTGCCCGGGGGACCAACGCAAGGAGCTCGGGTGGTTGCGCGTCTCGGTTTTGTTTATATGCAGGGAAGAGTGCCCTGCGAAAGACGTCGTCTCTGCGCCCGTCGAAACAAGCCGCTATGTACGCGGGGTTGTGGCGGGAGACGAGCTGGGCGAACTCCTTACCTAGATCAGTGTGGAGAGAGATGGATCGTGAAGGCGAGTGAGTGACTTCCTGTAAGCAGTTCAATCAAGAGACACAATGGCATCTCTAATGATGTGGTTTCAACAAAAGAATCGAGAGGCAAGAAGAAAGACCAACTGAGAGTCGGGCACATTCTTCTATTCCTCCTACCCTATCCCTTTGTTCCACCCTACCTAGCAATAGCAATGGTTTGTCGATTTTCCCTTCGTAGTCGTTGAGCTGATACTTGGAGTAGTAGGAACGGTAAAGAAGGCTTGTGGCGTCCAGAATGTAAAAGAATTCTGACGAGGGCGCGGGCTGGATGGCTATTGGTGGAGGGATGCGCGAGGACCAGGAAGAAGATGAGGAGCTGGAGGAGGACATGAAGGAGGAAGTGGGGGAGGCCACTCTCGATACCAATGGGCGAGTGATGAAAGCGCTTGTAGCAGTCGTGACCGCGCATGCGGTTTGGCAAAGCTTCGAAGCGGCTAATGTCAGAACGAGGGCCATGAAGAGGCGGATGGATGGTCTGCAGATGGGAACCAGGACTATGTTGCTATCGTCGTGAGCGCTGGATTTGCTGCAATTGGCGCCGTGGTCCTCTTGAGAGCAAGCAGAAGACCGACTCCGCTTCTTCATCTTCTTCCTATGACCCTCCCACGTTTGCTACCACAGCACTCAACACCAGGCATACCCCTCCTCTGGGTGACAGCACCTGATCCTGGGCCGTATGTGGTGGTGCAGGAAGGGGCAGCGTGAGGTTATGGCAAGTGACAGAGACTGCACGACTCATCATCATTCATATTACTTCCTATTCCCTGTAGTGGAAAGAATTTTTGATGAAACACTGAGTAATTGCCAGACTCTCGCTCAAGTGTCTGGGTTACCCCATCTATTTTTTTTTGTTAACTTTTCAGCAAGAAAATACAATCAAAATCATTAAACGAATCGCAATCGGTAGGCCACCAGGACACATTCATTTTGATCAATTCACATCTCGTGCATCTCGTGATGCGGACGACAGTCAAGCCACTTTTTAGTCCTCCACAAAATCAACGTAATACACGAAAAGACGGGGCCTTCTTTATCGAGAAGCCAAGAGAAAGTGCGTGCATCATAAGACAGAATCCCCCAACCCCCCCCACAGCAATCATAAGCAAGCCCCAATTATGTCCACCGGGGAGCGATGATGCCCTCCTCCTTCCTGCCCCACCACGAACCCCCCAGCCTTTCCCCATCCTTTCTAGTTGGCTCATGCGCGCTTCTAACACGCACACGCCACTCCCTTCATACACGTATCCCCCAAACACAGCCGTGCTGGGAAGCTCTCCCAAGCGGACAGCCGCCGGCTCACCATGGCGATGACGGCGGACCCACTGCCTTTGCGCGTACGTTGGGCAGGAGGTGG
>AFGO01000379.1:18752-31787 GCA_004335405.1 Nannochloropsis granulata CCMP529
CAGAAAAGCAGAAATAAGCACAAAGAATAAGTGGATCGAGGGAGGAGTTGAATGAAAAGCGTCTTCTCTATTGACCATCTCCGTCTCGTTCTCTTCCACATTCTTTCCAAAATCATCGTCATCCGCATTTTACTCAGATTGTCAGTTTCATGCTTGTTTACTTTGTCTCTGACATCTCTTCTTTTTTCGTCTTTTACGCCTCTGCTCATCGTTTGTATGTCCGATGTGGTTGGAGCATGCATGCGGCCCCCCACGCCCGTCTCTTTTCTTTCTCTCCCCTTTCTTCATGGTCGCTCTTATCCTCTTTAATGTGTGCTTATGATATTTATTCTCGTTTTTGTTGATGCTATCTCTATTGTCATAAGAGGTATAAATATTTGCAAAGTCCTCCTGCCTGCATGCATCAGGGGTTTTGCTTCGTGTTGGGGCTGGTTTGTGTGTTTCAATACTTCGGCTGGTTCGTTCAATGAATATCGTCGACTTTAGATTTACCAAGAAACAAGAAAAAAAGGGTGATCCACAGTGTGTGGTTTCACCAAAAAATAACAAAGAAACAGATAATCAATGTCGTCGTCTATCGCATGCATGCAGCATTAACAGATGCCAAGGATGACCTAGTCCTCAGGTTACGCATCCACCCGCACTCCTCCTTCTCTCCCCCTCTATCTTTCTCTCTCCTTTTCTCCCTCCACAAAATTTCTAATCTCTTCCTCCACTCAAGTTTGTACAAATCGGTGCTTTCGCCCCACAACAAATAATGTTTGCATGTTGTGTTCGCCAGCCTCCTGTCACGTCGCCCCATCTGGGTACTTTAGATTCCTCCATTGACAATCTACTGCCCTTCACATCTCCTGCATCTTTTCGCGCCATTTCCATTCTCTTCTCCTTCACCACCATTTTTTTTTCTCCCTCCCCCATTAGTCAGTCTCCTCCCTCCGCCTCCTCTTCTTTAAATGTAAAGCCCAAAAACCTTGTCTCCTCCCCGTCCTCCCCACGACGACCGAATCTCCTCCCGGGCCTGAGACGAAAAACTTGCACATCGCATCGACAAAGTTGCCAAGCTACTACTCTCCGGCAAGGCCCCTGTGATGCATACAGCACCCTCGTCCGTCAACGGGTTATCGGACAAGGAAAGCGAACGAAGCTTGGGACTGGAGGAGATCAAATCAGCCACGCACCGCGCACCGTTCGGACCAATCTTGTTCTGAGCCAGAAAGAGAGTATCCACCTCATGGTGGTGTCGTTTCAGAGCCTGCACCACCGCTTGGGCCCCTCGATCGCTCAAGTTGTTGCCTCCCAGGTTGAGGAGCAACACCCGATAAGCCCGCGCCACCCGAAGGGCCAGCGCGAGGCGTTCCGCGCCAGCGTCGCCAATATTCAAACCGTACAAGTTGAGATGCTGCAGGGGCACAGGAAAATGCGTGGTCGTCACCGTTGGTGCTCCTTCAGTACCGCCTGCTGCTCCTGCCCCTGCATACATTTGTCGCAGCACCGTCTTGAGCCGATGATCCCCCACGCCCGCGACTTCGAAGGCACATAGGTAGCGAAATCGCCAGCTACTGATGCCGCTGCGAGCATCAAAATAACTTGTCTCCTCTTCCCCGGTCTCTGGGGGCCTCAAAAACCTGCGGCACAGTAGAGCGGCACTCAGCTCGCTCCCGAGGAGTAGATCACGTGTGCACACGGCCAGGCGAGCCAGGTCCATGGGATGCAACAATTGGGCCACCAGATTCAAGACGTCCTGACCCAACGCTAGCATGGGCACCGCAACAGGCTGCTCGATCGGTACGGGGCCTTTGACAAAAGAGGGCATCGAGGGCGCGGCGGCGAACGCATGCGAAGTTGAAGGAGCGGCAGTGGGGTGGGGCGGCGCGCGAGTCAAGATCCCCTCCGTCAAGCGCTTCTTGGTGGACGGCATGCTGCCGCGCCTGTTAGCGTGCATGTATGGGTGAGTATGCAGCGTGTTTGTGCATATCATTTGAGTGAGGCGCCATGGAAAATTATTAATGAGACAATTCAGTCGCTTCTTGGGACCGATGCCAGGCGGAGCGAGGGGAGGAAGGAGGAGAAACCTAGCGCTCCAATTGCATAGTGATGTAGTGGCCAGTGATTGGAGTGGCTGGAGAAGTAAACACGTCACAAGCACAATCGAGACGCGGTTTCCATGCCGGTGCACAACACACAATGGCATGTCGAGTCGGGAAACATACGTCGCTTGAACTTGATGCGCGTGCGCACGCGAAGAAAAGGGGGGGCGGGGGCAGCCCATGATGAGCTTCTTCAAGCCTTGGGCGCTGGTTAGACAAGCGTTTTCCCGCTTTCCCTTTTTCCTTATCGTCTTTCTTTTTACTTTTTAATTTATTTCATATTTTACGGTTCCGACCGGCGGTCCATCAAAGGCATGTCACACACTTTCCGGAGACATCTACGGGTCTTGTCTTTCGTACGTACTCTTCTTCGAAACGACCTCCCACCCAACAAAAAAGGCCGCTATTTATGTCGTTCTCCCTCATTTCACTCTCACTTTTTAACGCCACTCTCATACAGATTCGTTACACGGCTGCGTATGCAGACCATTCTTGTCGTCATTTGCAATTTTGGGTGGGGAGAAAAGGTCCCCCCGCTCTCCATTAGTTTGGGCCTGAGAGGCCAAACTTCCCCCCCCCACCCTCCTATCTCTTTTTCATCCCCTCTTCCCGTCACACCTCTCTTATTTTTTCCATCTGGCCACCTGCATACTCACTCGCCATTTGAACTAAACTTATACATAATTACTACATCACCTTGATCCTCTCCCGAATCGTCCTCAACAACAAAATTAAATACGCCAATACCCTGAATACGAGCGCCGCTCCCGCCAAAGCCCACACACTCGTGCTCAAGCTTAATACATTCAAATTTTCCAACACATGCTCAGGGTTTGGCACCTCCGGCGTATACCTCGTAGTTGACGGTCGATATTCATTGGAAAGCATTGCCCCGATTGAAAACCGCAAGATGCTGATGTAAGAGAGAAATTTCCGGATGCCCGTGGCCTGGTTCAAATCGTACATGATACCTGAAAAGACGATATTAGGCAAGACCAGAATGGGGGCAATTGCCAAAGCTATTTGAGGGTCATTCGTTAGCGCTGCCAGGCAATAGCCAAATGAGCCAAAACACAAGGCATTCAAAATCATCACGCCAGCAAAGATGAAGAAGGCCTCAGCCGAGCGTTGTAGCCCAGCTATGGCCCATATGAGGACGGCAAATACGAAAGGCATCACAATCTCATTCGCCCACCCCGTCAGCGTCTTGGATAAATAATACGCCCCCACCCGATTGGCTCCTGATTGATTTTCCCGCATAAACACCTTCGTCTCGGCGGCAAAGGCTATGACGGTCGCGTACAACACGATCAAAAACGTCTGCAAATTCGCCAGGAAAAACAACCCTTGCGTGTTCTTTACCTGCTGTGCCGTCACTTTTGCATTGGGGGGGGAGGCATAAGCAAGGCCAAGAATCAGCCCGGTGAGTAGACCACTCCCCAGGGCGGCGCCAAAGGACATGGGGTCGCGGTAAAGCGCCCGGACATTGCGCTTGAAACACAGCCAAAACTGCGTCCTGCCCGACGACTGGAAGTGCCGCATTTTGAAGTTGCGGTGATATAGCAACAAATCGGGGTCCTCCACATCCTCCTGCCAGTCAGACATGGCCTCGAATTCAGCAGAAGCTTGATACGCACTCACCAATCCATCGATCCTCCTCTGACTTGCGTCGACGTCTTGGGGGTGTAACGCCACGAGCACCACGAAGAAGTCCGCCGGATTGTAATTCTTGGGGCAAAGAAAAGAGGGGTCGCCGAGCTTTTCAAAGTATGTGGAAAGGGTCTTCCTGGGGCCCATATAGACGAGGCGGCCTTGCGTCATGAGCATAACGTGGGTGAAGACGGCGAACGTGTCGGAGGAGGGTTGGTGGATGGTGCCGATGACAAGACGCCCTCCTGCAGCGATGCTGCGCAAAGCAATGCAGACGCTCTTGGCCATGGCAGCATCTAGGCCTGTAGAGATTGAGGGAGGGGAAGGATGAGGGCGAAGCGGCGATGGAAGCAAAAGTAATACATGGGGCAAATCCTACTTGAACCCTGGGGCAAATCCTACTTCAAACCCCCTTGCTCCCTTCCTCCCTCCTGTCCGTCGTCCATCCCAAGATCAAAACGCACCCGTGGTAAATTCATCAGCATAGATAATGACAGGATCAGACAACAGTTCTGTAGCAAAGGAGACTCGCCGGCGTTCACCCCCCGAAAGACCACGGACAAAGCTGCCCGGGCCCCCCAACATGCTGTCGGCGACGTGCTCCAGATTCACGGCCTTGAGCAGCTCGTCCACACGTTCGAGTCGGAGTTCGGTGCGGACGCAGGGGTCGCATCGGAGCATGGCGTGGAAGATTAGGTGTTCGCGGATGGTCTCGGTAGGAATGAAGAGGTCATCTTGGTGCACGAATCCTACCAAACTGAAGTACCGGCCGTCTATCTCTTTGTTGTTCCTGAGAGAGAGGGAGAAAATAGAGAATCAGGTGGACGATGAGTATCTACATAAATGGGAGAAAACCTACTGAAAACAAGAATCAGAATTATCAACACCAAAATCACTCACACAAAAATGTTCCCGACAAAGCTCTGATTCCGCATGGAAATACAGTCTAGGAAAGACGTCTTGCCACAGCCCGAGCTCCCCATCACCGCTACCAGCTGCCCCTTCTCCGCATGGCCGACGATGCCATCCAAAATTGTTTTTTTCGTCACCATCACGGGTGCTGCCGTCTTGTCCCGTTTTCTCAAAAGCATGCCGAAGCCCTTGCTCCCGCCCTTGATGCTGGTGGTGGTAGTGCTGCTGCTGCTGGTGCTAGGCTTCATGGGTACCTGCAACTTAATTTTCCAACTTAATGAAAAATGCTCACCCTCATACGACTTGCCACGACTGACGCGCAGCCGAGTCTGTGTTTTTGTGGAGAATGCTTTTCCCAATGGCGGACGCGCGGCCAGGAAGGTCGGGGTCGATTCGCCCAGCGCCAAATAACTGCTAATCGAACTGCTTTCGCGTCTGTCTATACTACCTCCTCCTTTTTCTCCATAGTTAGATTCCTCGGTCGCCTTTTTTATTGCCGTTATGACGCCTCGGTCTCTACATACCTCGTAAGCAAGGCCCACAGTCACCGCTCTCGTTGCCTCCTCGGCATCGTTGGTCGCCACACCTACTCCTTCAGCACTTGCGTCCAGCTGGGTTTGGGGGAGGAGTTGAAAGGTGAAAAGAGGGGTGAGAGTTGAGGGGTTGGAATAGATATGAGGGAGAAATAATCGAGAGGCATGGTGGCAGGACAGGCAAGGAGGTATAGTGGAACAGCAGGCAGTAGGATGATAGCCGAGCGGCCTTGCCCCACACCCCTCTACCTCTTCTCCTCACACAAACATGAACAGCCAAGGCGGGACTTTCGACTAGCTGGCGATGGGCACTATCAACTGCTCGAGCATGTGCTAAAAACTAAGCAACAAACGGGCTTTCCTACGACACACATCCACGTACCTTCGGTGCTTCGTCCATGGCCTTGCTTTTGCTTAGCAGCTGGGCACTCGCGCTCAGAGCCTATCCGTCCACGCAACCCTGAAGAAATGCCTGTGATAATATATATATGGTGTATGTTGAGGTCAACCAGGGGCCAGACCGGGAAGGGCAATTGCGAAATATGGCAATAGCGAAGCAAAAAGAAGGAGAAGGAGTAAAGCAGCAAAAGAAGGAAGAGCGACTCTCGAGAACAACAAATCGTATAATCATCTGTGTCCGAAACCACATTGGCACGCTCTTCAATACCTTCCGCCTTAGTTGGCAACCCGTAAACATCCAAAGCCCCACGACCATCCCATCATACCCATCGCCCTCTCGCCCTAGCCTCTTCGCCGACCGAGAAACACAGCAACCAAAACAAGTACGGGAGAGATAGGGCCACCCACAGTTGGAATTATATTATAAGCTGGAGGCTCTTCGCTTCCATCAAAGCCACAGACACACATAGCATGCTTACCCGGTCCTGGCCATCCTCTTGCCTTCATACGTCGACAGAGAGACTACCGTACTTCGTGGCCTGGACTTCGAGCCCTCTTTCCTACACACACGCCCTCGCTTCTGCTCCAAGCCAACACGCTCACGATTCCAACCCCGCCCCCTCCTCTCCTCATCACACCTGACAAGACCACCTTTCTCCCGTGACATGTCCTCCAGCCCGTCACGCCGGCATTGGCCGCCTCCACTGTCGCTCTCCCCACCACCACCATCAACATCGTTAGGAGCTCACCAAGCTGACGTCTCGTCATCGTTGCAGACGCTGGTGGAGGACCAGGCCATGCTGAGCGTCTTCTGGGGCGAATGGCGGGCGGCAGAGCACAAGTTTCTCTGTCATGCCGAAGGTACGGCACGGGCGAGATATGCTATGGGCTTTTGATATGAGAGGGAGAGGGAGAGGAGTATGCGTCTGGATGTGTGCTTGCACGCATGAGGGGAAAAGAGGGAAGGGTTCCCTGAATCAGGCCACAAGATTGCTGCAGGGCGGGAGAGTGAAAAGCTGCGTGCTTCTTTTGCTAGTATATCAATTTCTCACTGACACCCTTTCGCTGGAAATCCCACCTCTTCCCTATCCTTAACAGGTAAACACACCATGCCCGAATACTATCACGCGCCGGCCGAGACGACCCCCACAACAAGAAGTAGCAGAAGACGCCCACGAGCCGCGACAGTCAGTATCGACCCCTCCTCCTCCTCTAGCTTTTCCTCCTCCTCTCCATACGCAAGTCCAGGACGAGCGGTAAGTGTTAATGAGGAGAAAAAAGAAGGAGAGAAAGAAGACGTGGAAGACCTGGAATCGTTGTTGCTGTCCTCCATGCTGCTTCTCGAGCAGGACACCACCCTCAACAGCAGCGGAAAGCAGCAACAGCACCAACACCAACGACGACACCTGTCTTCGCTCGCCCAGCAGGAAGCCGCTGTGTGCATGACAGAAGAGGGCCGGGACGCCAAGCAAGCCGAATATAGAGGCGTCGGACGAGGCAAAGACGACGAGGGGGAGGACGTGCCGGCAGGACAGGAAGGAGCCGCTGATGCTGGTGCGGCGCTCGCAAGGCAGGCGACGTACGAAGCGAGGATTCAGGAATTGGAGGCCCAGGTGGTGGAGACAGAGGTGTTGCTAGGTTCGGACACCGGGACAGTTATTTTAGGGTTGGAGGTGAGTGAGAAGCTGGGATGGGGGACGGTTGGTGGGAATGGGGAGTGGGATGGGGTGGGAGGGTGATGGAGAAGACTTGGCAATTTGTGAGCAGGAATAAAGTCCCTAATCCACCGAGGACGTTTTATCTCAAAAGGCTGCTCACATATACACCACACCTACTTCTTACAGCGTGAGCTCGCCCAAACCCGTCTGGAGCTTGCTGAAATGGAGGCCGCGAAGGACGACTTGGAGGTGCAGCTCGTCAACCTGCTTCACATTTCTAGCGAAAACCGGAAGTAGGAAAGCGTATGCAATGAGATTTGAACTGACTGATGAAAGGGGACTGTATTTGTGGTGGAGTAAGGGGAAGGGAAGGATGGTACGTGTGTCGTCGCGGGGATGCTGAGGGAGGATGTTTGCCTGAGGGATAAAACGATCGGACGTGTGCAGGCTTCTAGACCACTGAATTTGTAGCTCTGTGCCATAAACATGCAATTTGAAGAAGAAAAATGAGAAAGGACACACACGCTTGTTGCTTTGCTTGCCTCTTCGTTCTCTATCCTCGCCAAACTGAACGGCGGAAGAACACAGCCAGTGAGGGCGCCATGTTTTCTCATAGTCCACCACACCGACAGGAAGCCCGGGCAAGGGCCGCTCTAAACATGCCTGGTGAATATTGCCGTCTGTGGAAACTCAGTCCAAAGGCGTTCGGCCGCTTCATGCAACTTGCTCTTCCTCGACCCCCCGTGCGGTCCTTACCGTGTTTCCCATCCAAAAGTAAACCCACACACACCACACTCCCCACAGGCAAGGAGCGGCGTTTCAAACGACATCAACGACGGGGAAGGATGCAGGTTCGTATGCTTGTTGGTGGCTTTTGCCATCTCCATATTAGTGCATCGTATGCCCCCTCTCATCATCGCTGTTCCTCCCTGGTGATGGCTTCCACGTGCCAATTATACCAGCTCTCACACTTCCCTCCCTCTCTTCCCCACCCCGCACATCACCACCACACTGTACATGGGACACTGTCCTCACCGTTACACCAGATCCTAATCAAGGCAAGTCCCCTCCCTCCCCTCCCCCCTTCCCCTCCTTCTTTCGCCGAATCCCACCTCCCACCCCGCTCCTCTTCCCATTCATACTCCACGCAGACATTGACGGGCCGTAAGCAGTCGTTTAACTTTGAGCCAGAAGAGAAGGTGTGTGTCGCGTGTGGTGTGGGTAAACGTGGCCGCATCTCCTGCTTCCAACCTCACCTCACTCTTCCCTCCCTCCTATCTGTTTCTTCGTGTAGGTGGAAGCAGTAAAGCAGGCGTTGCAAGAGAAGGAAGGCATCCAAGTTGACCAGATCCGATTGATTTACGCGGGGAAGCAGCTGTACGTATGACTACTAATAGTTGTCCGTCTGGGTGGTGATGTGTATTTGTGGTACCGCTGTTGTGTTCGTGTCGAAAGGGAAGAGGTTGGGGAAGACAATCTGTTATCTCGCTCACTCTTCCCGTACCTTGTTTCGTCGTTCACCTCCTCTTCCTCCTATCAATTCAAGCCCACAATGCCTCGCCTCGCTCTCCTCAACTCTCACCCTCTCTTCCCTTTCTCCCTCCCTCCCTCATCCTCCCCAACAGTGCGGATGACAAGACCCTTTCTTTTTACAACGTTGTGGCCGGTGGTACGATCCACATGGTCCTGCAGCTTCGAGGCGGAGATAAAGAGTAGAACGAAGGGGGGAAGGAGGGAGAGGGGGAAGGGGAGAGGGTGCGGTGGGGATGCATGTAGAGGTATATAGGTCGATGGAGGAAGGCGGAGAAGAATAACTAACATGGGACAAATTAACCTAAAATAGAAAATAACTGCGTATGCCCGAATGAATATTGCTTTGAGATTTTGACCAACATAAGCCTCTCTTTGTTGGTTAAAGTAGTCCTGTTCTCTATGACATAGGCGGGCGCGTGAGCTTTCTTCGCTGACCAACAGGCAGGCGGGGGCAACGACAGAAACATGAAAATGATGATAACAACACAAACAAAGAAGTGAAGTTTTATGGCCCCTCCTTAGCTCGCTTGGCCAAAATCCTTCTTGACAAAATGTGATTTTTAAATTCCTTCCTTTTCCTGATAGCCCGGCTCCTTCTCTCCCTCTGCATTCCATCTACTGACTGTCTGGTTCTCAGCTAGCTAGAAAATCAGTTAGAAGCGGACAACAGGCAACACACCCTAACTCCCCTCCCCCCAGCCACCGACACGAGGAACCATACGTTTTCCATCTCCACCCTTCCATCACTAGCAACGTATCTACTCCACAGACAACTCATTTCATCCACCGCTCCATCTCCCTCCCTTTCTGCCCTACTCTTCCTCCTCCCCTCCTTCCTCTCCCCCGCCTTCCAGCGTCGCGATAACCTTCTCCACTTTCTCCAGGATCTCGGCGTTCTCGGGCGAGCTTGTCGCGCCGGACGCGTCCAGCTTCTCCAAGCCCTTTAATATTGGTTGCATTCATTGGGGGAAGGAGGAGGGGAATTAAGTCAGAAATGAGCATTTTTTGGTCAAAGGGGAGAATGTACCGGGTTGCGGAGCATGTGTGAACCGTTATGCTCCTTGGCTCGATTCATTCACCCCTCGTTGTGGGCAGGATGTGGTGCACGCATTGGTCCTATTTGGCAACTACTGTTGTTAAGAATGCTCGCCCCCTCCCACCGTTTAACAAATAAGTACATACCTTGTAGTAGGTCTTGTAGGTGCGGGTGGTGGGTGCGGCGATGGCGGCCTTCCAGAAGACGCCGCCTGTGGGTATGACGAGCATAGGATAGGGATGCGGATGAAATTAAGAATCCAAGAGTACAAGCAAGCAAGCGCCCATCCTCTCCTCTGCCTACCTACTCCTTGCATTACCAAGCATAACATGCATGCAATGTGCCATCACGAGTCTGCATGCACGTGCAATAGGACAACATCCCTCTCCGTTCCGAGAGGCAAGCCTCCCTTCTCCCAACCCGCTGCCCCTCCGCCCAGCCTACTCATACTCATACGACGTACCGACAATGCCCAGGCCCGTGCCAATCACTGCCTCGCGGATGAGAAGCTTGACGGCAGACATGGAGTTATGCTGTGCGCATGTATGATGTGGTGGTCGTGAAAGAGAGGAAAGAGGAGGAGGAGGATGAGTCTTACTTAGCCTCGGGCCTTTTGGGGCCTTGTCTTTGCCGTGACTGCACACGACAGCCCACGCCCGCACCACACTAGCCACCCACGCAAAATTTAGGTCTGCCTGGCTACAAGTTATGTTCGCGCAGAGTGTATGGGAAACCATGGATGTACAAAGACACACATACATAGGCCTCGCAATGGGTGAGCGCTCATTCTTCGGTCCACATTTTCCGCCCCCCGATGGTCATCAACAAGTTGACGCTGCTGATATGCAGTCGCTGCCGCTGCTGCCACCACCTCATTCCCTAGCTTTCACTCCCTAGCTCGACTCCTTGCCTCCCGTCCCGTCCCACGCTGACATTTACAGGTGATTTCGACAACCTGCAGCATCAGAAAGCTAGCTCCCTCGCACGGACGCCCTCGTTCCCTGGCCTCCTCCCCCATTATCATACGGCATGAGTCACCTCCTACCCCTTTTCGTTTTGGCCCTGTCGATTATGTGCCGCTTCACCGCCGCTTTTGTCGTGCCCGTGCCATCATCGACGCGTTCCAGCGCTGTGCTATCTAGCTGCACGTCGTTTCCGAGGACGTCGGTTGTCATCAGCATGGCCAAGGGACGCAAAGCGGCGAAGAAGCGCAAGTCAGCCCCTCCCCCGTTTTCCCGCGATGACGAGCAGGACTCCATCAGCAGCAGCAGCACTACCACCACCAAAGCCAAGGATGATGAGCCCCAGTCACTTGGCATTTTAGGGTCGGATGGCAGCAGCATTGACAAGGTGGGCATGGGATTTGGTGCCGCCAAGCCCTTGTCGTCGTCGGGTTCCGGGAAACCCTCAGCTATGGACGTAGACGCCGCGTATGAGCAGACAATGAGCAAGATCAAGGGCCAAGACCGCATGTCTGCATCGCCTTTGGGCGGTGGGGTCGTGCCGGGTGGGCCCGGACAACCGCCAGTGAGGGCAGACGGCAAGGTGCCCGTGCGAAACATTGGCATATTTGACGTTGTGCCCCAGTCGGTACAGAGTGGCTTCGAGCTCACTCTATTTGCCTTGTTGACATTGAATTTGTTGGTGATTATTGTGATTGGCACGGGGTTCGCTGTGGAAGCCTTGCCGACGTCGAATCTGGACCTGCCAGATTTTTTGGTGAAATTGTCGAAGCAGGTGCAGCCTTTCATCCAGAAGACTGATGCCCTCTTCACTCCTGCCTTGGGTGTTTTTTTCCTTTTGTCTTCTTTGTTGGGATCGTTCAAGATTGCACAACTGTCGCAGGGTACAACGACGTATGTGGAGAAGAAGGAGATAGACAAACAAATGAAGGGACGCAGAAAGAGATGAGAAAAGGTGGGATTTTCTCTTTGTGCCGTGTCAGAAGATAGGCTCTAGAGAGAGACGTTGCGTCTTCTCCTCGGGTTCTCTCTCTTCATTGTAAGATATTCACCCTCAATAAGCGCTTGTATTTTGTTTTTTGAGTCGAGCAACTTCAAGGAAACGGGAGAAGAAAACACAAAACAAAAACGGGCAACATCTGCTAAGGACGTCAAGATCCGGATTAAGCTATTACTTATTTTCCTACTCTTTTATTTATTACTGTGAGAGGGGATTACTTCTTAGGGTTTGTCAACCCTTTGGGGAAACAGCTGTGTACTCCTTCCATTCCCTCCTTCCTAGGCTGCCTTGTCCCAATGCCGCCAACATCGAGACAAGACATACACGAAGGGAGAGTGGACTAGCGGAAAAAAAACGCCGGAGACTGCTGCTGCTGCTGATCCATGCTCCCATAATTTTCTCCTCATCTCTCCTCCTCTCACTCCTCCCTACTTTACTTCGTAACCCCCGTTCAAAAGTCTTATCTGCTCGGTGTTCTATTTTCTCCCTTGCGTCATGCTTTTCTTTCCCCAAGAAGCACAAGGGCTCAACTCGAAGAAGCAAGCCCCTACGTATAGGTGTGCGCGTACGTGTCTCAAAAATGCTTTTGCCCCCCCCGCCAAGAACAGACGCAATCATTTCCAATACACAGACACACACACACACACACACAAATTCGCGCAACCTCATTCTTCCTGTTGGGAAAAAGACTAAAAGAGAAGAACGAGGAAGACCGCCACCTGAGGAGACAAAGAACCGGCCGAAATGAGCGGCGCGACTTGCTGAAGACCCTTCTGACAACAAACATGGAAAAAAATAACGAACAGATATAATAATTCAGACCGACCTCTAGCCTTGTCTGCGTATCCCTTCCTCCCTGCCTCCTCACCATCTGAGCCACCTTACAGCACCAAAAGAAAAGCCAACAAACGTGTCAGGCATATCGCTCACGTTACGAGACTCCATTAGGCGCCATCACATACTGCATCCAGCTCTACCATCATCTATATCTATTTAGCTCCAGTTCTGGGCCCCCCCGCTCATGCCTCCCGCCCCTCCACGGCCATACCCCTGAAACTGCTGTTGTTGCTGCTGCTGTTGCTGCTGCTGCATCATGTTCGGGTTCCCATGCGAGTGCGAACCGGACATCCCCCCCGACTGTTGATTGAAGCCCATAGCATGACTTGCAGCCTGGGGCGGACCGTGCGACATCCAGGTATGCGCACCTCCCGGAGCCTGATACTGCCCCCCTCCTCCCGCCCACCCACCCTGTCCACCCGCCTCCA
>AFGO01002803.1:262-13001 GCA_004335405.1 Nannochloropsis granulata CCMP529
TGACCCGTGGTCGCCCCGGGGCGGTATTCGTCAACAGAGCCGGGTTGTCCAAAATCTTCTGCACCACCTCCTGGAACACCTGCTTGATCCCCGTCCTCGTCTTGGCGCTGGCCTCCAGAAACAGCATCCCCTTACTCCGTGCCCAGGCCTCCGCTTCCTCCCGTGGCACCAACCTGTCTTTATCCACCTTGTTTCCTACCAGCACCTTGACGATCTCACGACCCCCGCCCGTGCTGTAAACTTCCACCTCTTGCAACCAGTGGTTGAGATTTTCGAAGGAGTCCCGGCGATTCACGTCGTATACTAGGGAGGGAGGGAGGGAGGCAGGCAGGAAGGGAGGGATAGAAGGAGGGAGCAAGATTACTACAGCAACCTGCATAAAAAAACAATGTCATTCCTCACACCTCTCCTAAGTATCCGCCTGATCTTCTTTCCATCCCTCTCTCCCTCCCTATCTTCATCCATCCATTCCCTCCCTCCCTCCCTTTTTCCTTTGTCACCTTACCAAGTATAATTCCCTGCGCCCCGCGATAATACGAACTGGTCAACGTCCGAAACCGCTCTTGCCCCGCCGTGTCCCAAATCGTCATCTTGATCTTCTTTTGCCCCACCTCTATCATCTTCACCTTAAAATCCACGCCGATGGTAGACTGCTGGTGGTCGTCGAAGGCGTCATCCGTGAAGCGGAGGAGGATGCTGTAGGCGCGGGGTTCGGAGGGAAAAGGGGAGGGATGAATGGAAGACGGGAGTGAGTGAGCCAAGGTGCCTGGTGAAGCCATCCACTTTTAATGCCCTAGAGATTTGGAAACGCTATTTCGTGTGCGGCCCCTGGGGTATTTGATTGCCTCCTAAGCGCGTCGGATTCCTTTTTTTCGTTCCAAGGAGTGCGCCTCGCTCGGCAGCATCACCCCAAGGACCATTCCGACGCTGACCCATAGTACTGGCCGCTCCCCCTTACCCAAATACCAGTATTGCAGCCTGATATATGGTATTCAGCACGTCCACCAAGTTCCTTTCCTCGCATCAGAACTCCTCTACCCATGAGGACGTTCTCAACATGCGCCAGTCCCATGCCCCTCTCCTCCGCTCCACGGCCTCAAAACGTACCTCGACTTCCCCACGCCCGCGTCGCCTATGAGCAGAAGCTTGAAAAGATGATCGTACGGCTCGGGCTCGCGCATGGCTGCCTTGTTGGTGTCAGTGGCTGCGCCTGTGGGTTGGTCGGACGAAAAGAGTAGGGGTCGACTTTATGTCATGATGATGAATGAAGCAAGCACTGGAAAGACGAGAAATTGGGGCCGAGCTAGGTGATTGAGGACAGACAGGAAAAGCCGACGCAGCCATCTTGGTGCTCAGATCCTGTCTTGTGTCTCTCGAGGAAGGAAGGCGTAAAGTATGCCGGCTTCCGCTTTGCGTGCGGAATGGGCATACGGTAGGGAAGGAGAGGAAGACCCGGGCTGCCTCGCTCCTGCTCGCTCCGAAGCACACTCTATTGCATCTTTCTCATTGTCATCAGCCCTCGCCCACGCACAACACAGACATAGCACTCCCAAGCAATGAAGGGCAGGAAGGAGCTTTTGCAGCAGCTCCTGCGCCGGAGGGGGCCAGCAGCGGCGTCTTCAAGTCTCATCTTACCACCTTTTGTGGCTGCTTCTCAGGTACGTGGGGAAACCAGGGCACAGTATCCACCGCTATTCCCACCGCTGCGCCTATCTTTACTCGTTCCTTACACACCCGTGCTCACATTCCCACCACACACACATGATGTAGGGTGGACGCACCTTGTCGGCACTGTCGGGCAGGAGTCTAGAGGTGATTGCGCCTGCCACCGAAGTCACGCAACTAACAAGCGGCCTGCGAGTCGCATCCGAGGTACATACGACTAGAGGATGCGATAACGCGTGCAATTGGGGGTGGGGAGAGGTGGCCGCCTCTAATGGTTCCATCCTTCGTATCTTCACTAATTATGCGCTTTTACCAAGGGTGCGGTGCTCACCTGGATGGGGGAAAGCCAAAAGGGCATGCCGAGGAAGGGCAAGGCAAGGCGCCTCCACGCTCTGTGTAAAGCGCGCGTGCACATGCACATCATATCATTAAAAGCGCGGCCAGCTGATAAACACTCACATACAATCTGGTGTACTTACCTATATCATACCTTGTCCCCACACTCTTCCACACTGCCTGAAAACAGACCTCCCATGGCGAAACCGCCACAGTCGGCGTCTGGATCGACGCCGGCAGCCGGTACGAAACGGCACAAAACAACGGTGCAGCCCACTTTCTCGAGCACATGGCTTTTAAAGGAACGAAGCGCCGGGCGCAGTATGATATTGAGGTGGAGATTGAAAATATGGGGGGGCATTTAAATGCTTATACCTCACGGGAACAAACCGTGTATTACGCGAAGGTGTTCAAGGGGGACGTCGAGAGAGCGATGGATATTTTGAGTGACATTTTGCAGCATTCAGTGTTTGATGAACGGGCCGTCACGCGGGAGCGGGACGTGATCTTGAGGGAGATGGAGGAAGTGAACAAGCAGAAAGAAGAGGTCATTTTGGATTACTTGCACGAGACGGCATTTCAAGGTACAGGGTTGGGGAGGACCATTCTGGGACCGGAGGAGAACGTGAAGAGCCTGCATAGGGAGGCGTTGCAGGACTATATCAAGACGCACTACACGGCACCTCGGATGGTGATTGCTGGGGCGGGGGCGATTGAGCATGGAAGATTGGTGGATTTGGCGCAGCAGTATTTTGGGAATTTACCGCTGCAGGCGCCTCCCGGGGCGGATACGGGGATGGATGCTGCTGTGTTTGTGGGGAGTGATAAAAGAGTGTTTTTCCCGAAGGAGGAGGAGGGCGAGGCGCATGTAGCGTTGGCGTTTCGGGGGGCGGCATGGACGTCAGAGTTCGCTTTTCCTTTGATGGTATTGCAGACGATTATGGGGTGTTGGGATAGGACGAGTGGGGCGAGTCGGCAGATGGGTGGGAGGTTGGGCCAGGCGGTGGCGGAAAAGGAGTTGTGTCATTCGTACGTGACATTTAATACGTGCTATAAGGATATCGGGTTATTTGGCCTCTATGCTGTGGTGCCACCGGAGAAGTTGAAGGACTTCACGACGGCCACGTGCGAGCATTTGGTGCGGATGGCTCATGATGTTACCCCCGCGGAGGTGGAGAAGGCAAAGACACAACTAAAGTGTACGTTGTTGATGCAATTGGACTCGTTTGCGCATGTGTGTGAGGATATTGGGCGGCAGATGCTGACGTATGACAGACGGATGACGCCTGCGGAGATTTTTTCGAGGATTGATGCGGTGCAGGCGGAGGATGTGAAGGCTACAGCGATGGCTTATATTGTGGACGAGGATCATGCCCTGGCGGCGATAGGCCCCGTGGGAGGGTTGCCGGACTATGACTGGATTAGGCGGCAGTGTTTGTAATGTCAGATAGGGAGAAGAAGGGAAAGAAGAAGGGTTAAGAATAACAAGAAATGATGCTGCTTACGAATCGAACTACTTATTTTGGTGCTTTGTCAATTCAATTTTCGGTTTTCTTTTTCTTTCTCTTAATCTTTTGTTTCGGATTCCGTCTGTGTCTGCTGGTGCTGCTCCTGCTGCTCCTGCTGCTGTCGGTCCTGTTCCTGCTCCTGCTCCTGCCGTTGGTGATGATTCTAATACCTCTGGTTTCATCTGTCTTTTCGGGTCTAATATTTCTCCTTTCTGCTTTGCCAAATTCTACACTTTCGTACATGGATGATGTTCAGAGAGGGAAAGGGGAGGGAGGAGAAAGATAGCTTTTTCTCATTTCATTCCGACTCTAAGCATTCCTCCTTTCCTTCCTCCCTCCTTTTGATTCTTCGATTTTCTGATGTTCCACTTTCTCTAGTTCTTCTGCCTCTTCTACCTTCTTTTAGCACGCTTTGCCCTGCGCCTTGGCTTAAGACATGCTTTAAATGGACCACATCATGCTACGTCAAGCCTTGGGGTGTGTCTCGACGATGAACGTGTTTTGCTTCCTGTCTCTTGTGAATTTAATGAATGAATGCGACTCAAGGAGGATGGTGCTCAAATTTGTGCCGGTGACAGTGGTATTTTTGACTCCCACCGGAATCGACCTCCCCCGACACTCACACACACGCACATACATGCACAAGCATGCCCTCAACACTATCTCTGTATGCTTCCTCTAAAAAGAAATACTACACTACTGCCCCCCTCTTTTCTTACTCTTTAGAATTCTTCTCGTTCTATCTCACACGTTAATCTTAACTTCTCCCTGTGCATTTTTTCTTCGCCTCTCTTATTTTTCATTCGTGAGCTTTCCCCCTCTCCTCCATGTCGTAATTTTCACATCCATACTCAGAGATGTGAGTATAGATGTGAAAATTAGTACCTCGCCGGGCCATTCAAACTCATAGCGAATCCCCTCCTCCTCCTCCTCCTCCTCCTCCTCCTTCACATCCCTCTCCTCTTCCCTGTGGTGGTTCCTCTGCACTGCCCTGCTTTTCTCCTCCATTTTTCAACCGTCGCGTTCCAAGCTCGGGCCATTCTCCAAGGCAGCCAGGATGAAACGTCCTATCTGCTCCTGGTCCTGTTTGGATAAGAAAGTGTGTAAAGGAGGTACAGGTGAGATATGTATGTACCAAGGCGAAATGCTTGTTTTATTTACTTGCGAAAAGTTTAGCCCATGTCCTCCCTCCCTCCCCCCCTTCCTCCCGCTTACCTCTGTCTTGCACTGCAGCATAAATGCACAATCAAGCGGCAACACCGAATAAAGCCGCTCAGCCGGATCAACAGTCTCCTGCTGGCCTTCCACCGGCGCTACATAAAAGACGGTCAGCATTTGCATGGCTAGATCGGTTGAGGGGATGGTCACCCGCGACCAGCCTTGATTCACTAATAGTGTGCCTTGAGGCACCCCCATATCCTCCCCCAGGGGTTCCACCCATCGTTTCGTTCGTTTTCCTGAAGAAAAGACCAAGGCCATCTTGCCGGTACGTTCGTCGCGGGCCGTGACACGGATGGTGAACGCGACAGGATATTCCCCTGAGTCCCCTTCTTGGAAGAGCTCTTCGATGGACGTGAGAGAGCCGAGTTTGCGGTCGCGGGAGGCGGCGGAGAAAGGGGCCGTGACACGACGACGGCGACCGGTGAGCTTCATGGCAGTACTTTTTGAAGGCAGAGAAGTGGGAAAGTAAATGTAAATGAGGAGAGACAAATTAAGGACCAAAATAAGCACGGACGTCTTTTCCTTCCTGCATCCCGCTCCTTCCCTCCTCCCACCCTCCCCCCTTCCCTCCGCTCTTGAACATACATCCCCGGGATCGTGGTTCCGGTGAACCGAATCGGGCCCGTCGACGAAAACAAGCGGATGCCATCCTGCTCATCGTGCAAGTCAAACGAAAGCGTAATCCCCTCATGCCACGGCCTGCCATGCGTAGGGTACAGAGGTAGATGTGAGTGATTGATGCCTTCCCTCCCTCCTTCCCCCCTTCTTTCCTTCTTTTCACCCCTCCTACAACAAAGAACAATCACGCTTTCTGCCTTCCTCCTCGCTTCCCGCCTTGACTTACCCTTGTCGAATCGGCCGATCAAACAAGCACCGTCCAAACTGAATCAAATACTTCCGATACCAATCCGGTACGGTCGTCTGCGGTCCAGCTTGATCACCTACCCCTCCATTTCCCCCTCCCTCCAACCCAACCGCCGCCACATGAGCCTCACCCCCTGCCCCCGTCGTCGCTGGAGAATCTGAAGTCGTGGCAACCCCTGCAGCCGCAGCGTCCTCCTCGTCATGATCCAAAGCAGTTGGGCTCAACCGGGGGAAAAGCTGCAACGCAATCGGCCTCCAAAATCGTTCCGACTGCGCCAAGTCCCGCCACTGCCGACAGACCAATGCCAACTCCCCCAGTTGCTTCCGATGCTCCAACCGCCCTTCCACCAAGAACTCCAAGCAATAATGCAACAATGCCGCGTCGCCCAACACAGCCACCGGCGCAGGCACTGCCGCATGCTGAAAAGCAGGCAACAAACCCTCATACGACAATATACCAACTAAGGAACGTCGGGAAGGCTCCACCGCCACCGCCCCACCCCCGGCCTTATTCCCCACCTCGCCCTCACTCCCCCCTTCTTCGCTCGACCCGCTGATGCCGCAGCTCCCTGTCGGG
Source organism: Nannochloropsis granulata CCMP529 (assembly GCA_004335405.1). Taxonomy (NCBI): domain Eukaryota; class Eustigmatophyceae; order Eustigmatales; family Monodopsidaceae; genus Nannochloropsis; species Nannochloropsis granulata. The sequence continues at coordinate 6,434 of AFGO01002803.1, forward strand.
TTGCCAGCCCCACTGTTACTCGTCATCGTGGACACAATCAGCTCATTCAAGCACGACGCCAGCGCTGCCAGCTCAGACAGAACGATAGCTTCCTCTTGCTTGCCTCGGCGACGGCGTAAGAACCGCAGCTCTTCTCGAATGTCGTGGGAATTGCTCAGTGCGAGACTGCCCATTGACCGGAGTACATCCACAAAGCCACCGCCCCGTTGAAATTGCTGTTGTTGTTGGTGGTGGTGGGGTGGTTTTACAAAAGCTGCTTGCTTCTTGGGAGACGAAGCATTGGGTGAGACGGAGGCGGAAGACGAGACGAGGGGAGGAGGAATCATGCTGGCCGAGGCGGGCGCAGGGGCACCATTCGTAGCGCTAGGTGGCGTGACTAGGGCACCCGAGGGCGGCGTTTCAGTGGTCGCAGGCATGTGCATTCGTAAAGTGGGTGTTGCTGCTGCTGCTGCTGCTGCTGCCGCTGCTGCTGCTGCTACTGCGCAGTAGAGGCGAGATCTGAGCTTGATTGCCGTCCTTGCGATGCAAGAGCCGGCCCAAGACGCCTGAGAGATCCGCTGGTGCTTGGATTGCCTGTGGAGACGTGTGTTTGGGGAGGGTGTGGACATGCAAGGCGCGTGAATCCCGGGGTGTCTAATCCAAGGAGTGTCCCAAATGTTGGGCGATTTTAGTCCTCCCCGACTCGGAGCCCGACGAGAGGCTCGACTTCTGAGGGTGGCAAACGCGCCGTACTCCACACATACTATGCCACACCGTACAGTCCAGACACTTACAGACATAAAAATGCTTTCGCGCATGAGAGTGGGGGCGCGGGCACGCTTGTTTGGTCCCGGAGACTGCAGCCACGACCCTGCCAAATAAGCATAATCCCATCGCGTCATGTTCTTCCATGCTCTGTGTGGATGGATACTAGGGCTAGGGCCCGTCTCGTCTTGCCATCACAAAGCCTCCCTACACAGCCAACGAGTTCGTGCCTGCAGTGCAGGACGTGCGCTGTCGCACGGCTGCCCCGCACTAATGCGAAAACAATACCCCTCCGCCTACATGCAGCATCATCATAAGCCTCCTCACCCCTCTGCCCATCCTTTTCCTCATCCACCATCCTCACAGACAAAATGTCGTCCTCCCTGGCGGACATGATACTGGGCAACAGGAAGCGGACCTGCGACCTGTACAGCGCCGAAACCACCAATGGCGCCCTTTTACCCTTCTTGCCCACCCAAAAGCTCAAGGTGGCCATCAAGGTCAACCAAGAATACAACGTTCCTCGCGCGTCCGCCACGGCTCCACCACTCCCCACCCAACACGAAGGCGAGGCCGCATCCGCCACAGCTGTTGACGGAGGTCCTCTCGGTGCAGCAGTAGCGGCGGCGGGCGCGGGCAAGTCGAAGAAAGATGCCACCGACACACTCAACATCCTCAATTCGTTGCGGCACGAGGAAGAAGAACGGGAGCTACAGCAATACCGAGGCAGCAACGGCGGGTCCCGTGCCGCAAGTGGTGGGGCATTGGTCGCATACAAAGGCAGTATTACAAGCGGTACCATGGTCACGAGTACGCGCAATGCCGCCCAAGCTCCTCCAGGCGCAGCAGCAGCGGCAGCGGCCGGCATTGGTACAGCGTCAACGGCGCTGGCATTGAAGCGTGCTCCTGCCAAGGTACCGACGCCTGCTTGGCATGCACCTTGGAAGCTGCACTCGGTGGTGGCAGGCCATTTGGGATGGGTCCGTGCTGTGGCTTTCGACCCAGCGAATGAGTGGTTTGTCACCGGCTCGGCGGACAGGACTATCAAGGTCTGGGACCTTGCCAAGTGCGCGGCAGGGGCGGAGGGTGGGTTAAGACTGACGTTGACAGGGCATATTTCTGCTGTACGTGCCTTAGCAGTGTCGAACCGGCACCCGTATTTGTTTTCGGCGGCGGAAGACAAAACCGTTAAATGTTGGGATTTGGAGCAGAACAAGGTGATTCGTCACTATCATGGTCATTTGTCTGGTGTGTATAGCTTGGCTTTACACCCCACCCTTGATATTTTGGTGACGGGAGGGAGGGATTCCGTGGCCCGTGTGTGGGATATGCGGACAAAGATGCAAGTACATGTGTTGGGGGGGCACACGAATACAGTAGGGGTTGTGGCGACAAACTCTGTCGACCCTCAGGTTATTACGGGGTCGTATGATAGCACGATTAAATTGTGGGATATTGTCGCGGGAAAGAGTATGGTGACCTTGACCAATCACAAGAAGGCCGTGCGTGATTTGAAGGTGCACCCGAAGGAGCTGTCCTTTGTGTCTGGGGCACAGGATAATCTCAAGAAGTGGCAAGTGAGGGATGGGAAGTTCCTGAAGAACCTAAGTGGGCACAATGCGGTGATCAATTCCCTGGCCGTCAATGAAGATAATGTGTTAGTCTCCTGTGGGGACAATGGGAGTTTGCGATTTTGGGATTACCAGACTGGATATTGCTTTCAGAAGTTGGAGACGATAGTCCAGCCGGGGAGTTTGGATTGCGAGGCGGGGATATATGCGTCGGCGTTTGATATGAGTGGCACGAGATTTTTGACGTGCGAGGCCGACAAGTCGATCAAGATTTGGAAGGAGGATGCGGAGGCAACGGAGGAGACGCATCCAATTGATATGGAGGGGTGGAAGCAGGAGTGTTTGGCGCATAAGCGATGGTAGGAGGAGGGAGGGGAGGGAGGGAAGGTGGCGAGAAGACAATGTACCATCTATAACGACAATGAAAAGGAATAAGTGAGTGGAAAAGGCTATAGAGCACATTTATCAACGTTTTGATTGTATAGAAAGGGAGGGACAGCGATGCTTTTTTGGGGGTCATTTGTTGCTGTTCGATTATAAATTTGTTTGTGCTCTACTGAGTTACAGTTCCTTGCTTGCTTTTTGGTTTTGATTTGATTTGGTTGACTGTCCATGTCTGTCGATCGATGTCTACATGTGTCACCACTGTAATAATAGCGACGACCTATGACTTGCTAAATTCGTACAATTCGCTTATATGTATGCCTTTCATCCTCTTCCCATCCCTCCATGCCTCCTCATCTATGTCACATTCTCCCACATCCCTCCCATCCAGCATATCCCCTCTATTTCCCTTCTTTGCCATCTCATTTCTCTCTTCCTCCTTTCACACCCTCTCACTATTCGACTCGATCCGCCCCCGCAAGTGGGCCGCCGTCTTACCAAACGCCTCTCGACTCATCTCCTTCAAAAACACATACCCCGTCGACTCCCTCACTTTCCTGTCCGCATGCCCTTTAAAAAACTCCTCTCCCAACACCACGCCCAACTGCTGGCGTTGTGCCCGCTGGGATATCTCGGACCAATGCGAAAATGGTCCGTCGTAATCAGGCGCAGGGAACGAAGCGGCTTTCTGGGTGGAGAAACAGGTTAAGAACGCGTCGTTCATCTCATCCAGCCCCGCATCATTAACCGGGACCATTACCGTGGCTTCCACCATGTGAAAACGAAACCAGACATTGCGATACCCCCACACCATCAACCCCGACGAAGAGGTAGAGGTTGCTTCCTCTTCTCCACCCTCCGGACCTTGGTACATCCGAATGGCCTGCGAGACCACCTGCAGCACCTTATAATGAGTATCGGGTCCTGTCCCTTCCGGATCAAAAGCAACAGTCACGATATCGGGGTGAAAGTCCTCCAGCAGCTTCACCACTGGCAAGGCATCATCCTCTATTGTCGGCTGTGTCGTGCATGTCGGATAGCATATACACACGTTAGAGAAATGAGCGACAGGGGGGGGGGGAATGAACACCCCTTTCTCCCTCCCTCCCTCCCTCTTTACGTACCAACGGCGTGAAAAAATCATCCGTATAAAAAGCCGATCGCAAATGACTTATATGCTCAGGCAACACCCCCCGCAGCGCCCACATCCGATCCGCCTCAGTCTCACGCATCGCCCCCTTCAACAACTGCACCGTCACTGGGCTTTTGTCCCCCGGAAGCTGGCTTGTAAAAAACTCGACCAACCCACCAACCTCCTTCTGCAAGCCCTCCATGCTCTTCTCCTCCCAAATCGCACTCATCTGCCGCAAGCATAACACAGATTCGAGCTCGCTTTCTTTAGCCGTGTCCTGACGCCGGTGGGCCGTGACAAAGGCATCCATGACTTGAGCGTAGGGGGTATCAAAAACGAGGTTGGCATGGGTTGGGAGAAAGGATGTGTCTTCGTGCACACGTTGGAGAATGGAGAGCATGTATCCGTTAGTGACAGAATGAAAACCCGAGGTCAAATACGTGAATCGGTGGGTGTTGGTTGTCATCAAATCAGGGAGGGCAGCGTGGTAGGATAACATGATATCGTCGTGATGTGGCGCGGTGTGCAGAATCTTCTTTCCCTCGGCCAAGACCTGTCCTCGGGATACCCTCTCCTGCAGACGACAGACCGTCCCTTCAACTAATGCCTGGAGCGAAGTCCGCTTTCGCTTTCCTGCCGGAGAGGCCATCAACAGCGCGGCACGCGGGTCGTCTGCAACGTCTTCCTCCGTGAGCTCGACGAGGCGTTTGTTTAATCGCAAGGCTAAGTCCACTAGAGTTGAATCCGAATCCGCCTCTGTCAACGATTGTTCAACAAACTTGCGGTACAGTGTCTCGGTACGCCGTTCATCGAGCATGCCAGCTGCCCCTTGGGAGACGTAGAACCGCGCACCAGGCAAGGACTGAAGACACGTAGCGGGGAAATCGATGGAGGGGGACTGCTCGATAGCATCGGCGACGACACGGGCCTTGCCCTCCCCCGCGGCCATGACGATGAGCGTCGCGTCTTTCTTGTACGTAATGGTGCCAAGACCAATCGTCAAGGCGGCTTTGTTACGTGCGAATTCAATACCACCAAGATCCCCGGAAGCAGCAGCCGCCGTCGGGTAATTGAGAGCAACGAGCCGCGTCGGGCTATCGTGGGACGAGCCGGGCATATTAAAAGCAATGTGACCGTCCGGACCGATGCCCCCCAACCAAAAGCCAATACCGCCCCAGGCCTTGATCTTCGCCTCATATGCCTCTGCGAAACGTTGAGCCCTTTGTAACACGGCACACTGGGCGGCGCGGGTCTGGTGGTGGCTTTTGCCCATGGTGTCCTCCGCGGCGCAGTCCGGGATATGACCGTTTGTATGATTGTTTCTTGTGCTATCCATACATTCTATTTCTACGTCGTGGTGATGTTGTGGATGCTTCTCCTGCAGCATGCTCAAGTCGGCAATCCCATTTTCGAAGATAGACGCACACGCTTGGTGGTCACCAGGCAGGACACCAGCAGCCACAAAATCCATGGTTAAGATGTTTTCAGGCTGCAAGTCCAACAATGGAAAATACAGCGTGCGAACGTAGTGCGTAAAGGCGGTCTTATGGTCGGGGTGCATGGGGAAAAACTCATCGAGCTGCACAAACTTGAGTCGAGACGTCTCCGGAAAGGATGGCAGCTCCCCCAGCGCATAGTGCTTCAGCTCCGCCTGTGTGTTCGGCTCATCCCAGTGCTGACGGTAGTGCTTGAGGTAGGCAATGAACATCTCCGGCGTGCGGCCTGTGGGCAGAGAAACTACGCCCTCCGGATTGGCCGCGACCCACTCAAGGAATCGAAGGCAGACAAGCTTGCCTAGAGCCCCCACATTGGCTACCTCCACAACGCCCGGGATGCGCTCACTGGCATACTGCTCTTGCCGCTGGCTGTCGCGGACAAATGCACGCTCCACCGATGTAAGGGAAGTGTGCCGGTCTTGCATCTTGACGAATCAAAGGAAGAGGTGGCGGGTCGTAGAGGGACGCGACGGCGACTTGGGGAGAGCCTGACGGGCAAGCAGTGGCAAGTCGAAGAGGAGTGCGAAGGGGACTAAGGTGCTCTGTGGGCAGGCAGTGGCGGGCTGTAGACGGAGGACGGTGACTGGGGCGGACCCCCGCGGGCAAGCAGTGGCGGGTCGTAGAGGGACGCGAGAGCGACTCGGGGAGAGCCCCGCGGTCAAGCAAAGAGCTACGCGGACCTTGTGGTGGGATTAGGGGTAAGTAGTGAACCAAAAGGTAATGTTAAAGCGTGGCTGTGAAAGAGGCTGATTGACGGTCGTTGCATGCACACGATTCCCTGACGGACGCAGGCAGGCTCACAGTGCAAATCAACAGATCGAAGGAAGCAAGCCATGGCCGCTTGAGTGGGGGTACGTCATCAATTGCATTGCTGGCTTTCCTTCTTTATTTTCTAGTTTACGGTGGCTTTTTCTGGTAAGTGTACACACAATTACAGTTCATATGCTCTTGATTTCGATAAGTCTTTGTATCTGCTATACACACTTTCCCCTCCACGTCTTCATCGTTTTCGAAAACACGAAGTCGTCGTCCGCCTCGACATGGTTCCCATTCTATTGTAATTCCGCAATGTGTAACTGCAGCCCCCTATCTTGCTCCATATAGATCCTTGCTTTTGAGAGCCCCCCTTGGTCTGTTTGCTTCTCCGTCGCACTTATCAATGCCTTCCCCCACCCACAAATACCTCGCCGGGCCATTCAAACTCATAGCTAATCCCCTCCCCCTCCTCCTCCTCCTCCTCC
>AFGO01000386.1:0-10409 GCA_004335405.1 Nannochloropsis granulata CCMP529
CTTGTATAATTACATCCATGATCAATAGGGCTTTGTATTTATCTACATATGTACCTCAGAACGACGATGTCGCCAGGCACGACAATGGCGGTGGGAACCTCCATCTCTTGGCCCTCGTCCCGAAGGACAGCGGCAATTTTAGGGACCTGTGGGAGGGGGGGCAACAACCAAGACAAAAGAAAGAATATGAAACTTTGTGAGCTTGGTGGACGAAAGAGAATGGGAAAGAGAAGAAAAATAAGAAGAACAAGAAGAAGAATGAGCACGTACGGTTATTTTTTCCCCTCCTTCCCTCCCTCCCTTCCCTCCACCCCTCCCTTACCGTGGACTGCAGCCTGGCCATAGCCCGCTTGGCCCGAAAATCCGTGACAACCTCTGCATTTACCATCAAAAGCACCACCACCAGCGCTGTGCATGCTTCTTCCATCGAGCCCAGCAATGCATAAGCCACCCCCACCGCCATTAGCAGGAGTTGGGGGCCATCGTAGAGCTCATCGAGGAAGGTGTGCAGGTAGGAAGGGGCGTCCGGCGGGCTGACCTCGTTGGGCCCGCACTGGTATAGGCGTTCCCTTGCCACGATAGAGTATAGCCCGTGCACCACATCTACTTGCAAGGCATCGATAGCGTCGTCCAAAGACAGAGGAGGGAGAGCTCCGTGGCTATCATCGCGTCCCTCTTCCCCTTCCCCTGCCCGGGCAGCCACCTCTGCGAAGGGGAAGGGTAGAGGAGGCAGGGTTGAAGGACTAGGGCATTTGATAGAGCTGCTACGAAAGTGGGCAAAGAGCGGTGGGAGGGCGAGAAGGAAGAGCAGCGTGCCGGCTAAAAGAAGGCCGAAGGCGGTAGAGGGGTTGTACAGATAGGAGGAGGCTTGGCCATGGGGAGGAGTCGTCAGGGTACTGAACATTCCATCACAGATCAGGAGTAGGCCAAGGACACCCGTCGAGCACCAGGCCAGGAGAAAAGCGGTAGTGGAGGACAGGAAAGACATGACGCTTTCGGCCTGGTGTAGTGGGTCGAAGGAGGGTGATGTTGAGTGTACCCTGTCGGGTTATTGAAACGCGCTATGATGACCTGCGGCGGTACGTCGTGTGCGGCGGCCTGTTGTGGTGTGTGCGTGAATATGAGAGTGAGGTCATGTTGGAGAGTCAAGGCAGATTTCAAGTTAAGACTATTCGGGAAGGAAGGGTGTTGGGTGCTTCAGGGGGGGACGCGCAAGACCAAGATGCATTGTTGCACCACCTGGCATGCGCCATAAGTCGTTTTAAATGTCTTCGTTTGTTCCGTCAACCGATTGAGATTTCCTGCTCTGTGCCCCGTCCAGGACTGCCTCTGTGCGTAAATACACTGAAAAGCGCGAGATACTAGGGCCAGCTACCTTCGTCTTTCTACGCTTGGTTTGTACAGATTTGCACAGCGTCACGCGGCTTCGTCTACTGAGGCCACGTACACGATTCTTGTTATGTCTAAGCTCGCATGCCCTCGTGTTGCGTCAGACTTCAGGCTCCCTGCTTGATCCTAATCTACCGCTACACCCACCCAAAACATACAGGACCTAAATGATGCGATTAGGACAAGCTCTTACCGGTCAAATGCTGGCTGGGCGCCAGCTGGAACGGCAAAAGGTAAGTGTCAAGGGGTCTGAGGGGAGGGGAAAAGTGTGTCCAAGATCGATGGTGGTTGCACCTTTTTCTTTCCGCCACAGTCCGCAACGGCGACAATATGATCATGACTTCCGCACAACTGGCTCGTTTGTCGATCAGGGCCCTCATTAGCTGCATACAACGTCACTTGACCACATTTCCCTCTCATATTCCAACAGCTCCACGCTCTTGTCCCCCTTATCGTGCGCACGCTGGCCTCCTCGCCGTCCCTCCCCACGGATGGAGAGAGGCATCGCGTTTTGATCCTTGGCGGGGGCACTGCGGGCGTGGGGACTGCGGCGCAATTAAAGAATGCGGGGGTGGAAGACATTTGCATCGTGGAGCCGTCCGATGTGCACTTCTACCAGGTATGGGACAGTTCAGATGGGAATGACTTGTGCTATATCTCCTCGATTTTGATTGGACTGTCTCATAACACTTTCGACCTGTCCCTTTCCTCCCCCTCCGGAATAAAAACAAACAGCCCGGGTGGACTTTCGTGGGGGCGGGCATTTTTGATATTGAGGCCACGAAGCGCGCCACTGCCAGCGTTATTCCTGATGGGGTACGTAGTAGATCTCGCCCTTTGCCTTTTCTATTCCGATTTCCTGCGTGAATCTCCATATATACATTTGGTCTTAAGTTTGCATCCTTTGTCTGTCCCTTTATACTTGTATCTCCGAAATAATCGTTCTATGTCCCCGTGTCCCTCCCGATTCTGCAGGTTCGCTGGATCCAGGCCCCAGCCGCTGCCGTCATGCCCGAGGATAACAAGGTCACCTTAACCAGTGGGAAGAGTATTGGCTTCGATTATTTGGTCGTTGCGACGGGGGTGCAATGCGATTGGGAAAAGGTCCCGGGCTTGAAGGAGGCGCTGGAGAAAGGGCCGGAGAGCGGCGTCTGTTCGAACTACCGTGAGTTTTCTCTTTTTGAAGCACTACAGCTAATCACTTTCCTTTCTTTTTTGAGTCTTGAGTGATTCAAGGGACCAGTTTCATACCATATTTTCATTTTCATACCATATTTTCATATGTCCCCTCCCTGTTGGATTTGATGGAACCCAATCTTTTATCGGTAGTACCCTAAACCGCATACGCACATCTATTCAAACGTTACAGACCCTAAGTATGCCCCAAATACCTGGGCAACTGTGCAACGCCTCTCTTCCGGAGCCGAACGCGGTAACGCCATTTTCACGCAGCCTGCGGGGGCTGTTAAGTGCGGGGGCGCGCCTCAGAAGATCATGTGGATGACCGAGGACCACTTGCGAAAGAGTGGAAAGCGGGTAAGTAAGTGGGCGCAGGGGGTGGATCAGTCCATATGTCAGTGTCCATCTGCCGTCGATTTTAGGAAGCAGCTCTCTTGCATCAGGCTGCACGATAAATCACACGTTCTCGCTCATACACACCAAACAGGAAAATTTTGACATCCATTTTGCGCTTCCCTTGCCTGCCCCCCGAATGTTCGGAGTCAACGAATATAACCCCGTGCTCAACGCTGAGGCGGACGCGCGAGGTGTAAAGCGCCATCATCAAACCGTTTTGGTGTCGGTGAACGCAGAGAAGAAGGAAGCGACTTTTCGGGAAATTGGCGGGGAGAAGGAAGGAACCGAGGTCACGATGCCCTTTGCCATGCTGCATGTTACCCCGCCCATGTCTGTACCTGAAGTGTTAAAAGGGAGCACGTTATTGAATGAGAGTGTAAGTCTTCCGATGAGGGGGAGGAAGTGGAACAGTTGAATTTTTTTTTCCGTTGGTTCTTTTCTGAGAATGTATCGAAGCGTAATGTGTTATTATTTGTGTCTTTTTAAATAGCTCGCCAATCGATATGCCGCACTTGTATAATTACATCCATGATCAATAGGGCTTTGTCGACGTCGATAAGGCGACCTTACAGCACAAGAAGTACCCCAACGTCTTTGCCTTGGGCGATTCCGCAGATGCAAGCGCCCTCCCGACTTCCAAGACCATGGGTAAGTAGTGTATGTGTTTGCGTATTAATGTGTTTTTGCTTGTTTATGAGAGATGTTTTCCGAATGGAGAATTTCGACATATGTCTGTAAGTGTGCCTTGAATCGAGTTATGAGAAGGAAAAAAAAAAAAAGCAAAAAAAAAAAGCGATGGCCTCACTTCACCTTATCGCATTCTTCCCCGCAACTCCATGACAAATGAACACTCAGCTGCCGTCGCCGCCATGGCACCTGTGGTCACACATAACCTCCAACGTGTCATGCAAGGCAAGCAACCCTCGGCGCAGTATGACGGCTACTCGAGCTGTCCTATTCCCCTGAGTTACGACAAATTGCTGCTCACGTAAGTATTGAATTGGGATATGCACCTGTATACTCTTATGGACTGATTTGATAGAGTGCTTACTTCCCCTACCTGCCCTTTCATCCATCCATCCGTATAACATGACACAGCGAGTTTGTCTACGGGCCCAAGCCCCAAGAGACTTTCACCGGCAAGCTTTTCTTCCCCGATCAGGGCCAGCCCAGCAAGTTCTACTTTTGGGTCAAGCAGCACCTCTTCCCGTATGTGTACTGGACCCTGTTTCCTCAGGGGAAGTGGTTCGGGAGGCAGTTACTCACCCCCTTTGATTTTAGCCGGGCCGATGCGAAGAAAGCATAGTCGACCCTTATGTCTTGTGTGTGACTTGGAATTTGTGTCCTAGATTTAGCTGGCTTTATAGTGAAAATCGTTTAGGGACTCTGTCAAAGCATGAAAGAAGCAAAGCATTACATTGAAGGCCTACGTGAGTTTTGCATTTTTTTCTCTTCCTTCTTCTTTCTTAGTTATGGAGCTGTTCCTGGCGGAGATAGACAGCTTAATTGATTCAGAGCGACAGCTTAATTGATTCAGAGCCTTACGACCTTGTGGGTCGACGGGATCTACGCCTATGACTCACAGCACATGTTCAATCTAGGGAAGCGTCCAGAGAGATTCGTCAGCTGTTGTGTCTTTTTATTTTGAGGGGAGATCGGGGGGGGGGGCTTTCTTCAAATCTAACAAAACTGTTTCTCACGTGGACCTAGATGTGCAGTTTCATCGTCTTTGTTCAGTCCAGCGGCAAAAGGGATATACTATGTGGTAGAGAACGGGGAAGTAAGAAAAGAAGGAGTAGTAGAATGAAATTGAAAGCAAAAATGTAAACTGTCAGGCAATTCGGAGACACACGCCATGTATCGATTCTCGTTTTTTGGGGTCTCAAAGTTTCCTTTTTGGAGACCAATCTAACAATACCCTCGAGCCGCCATTTTTCTGTGTCTGTTTGTTCCTCTGTGCCTGTTTTCACACATGGGCCTAAGTATCACTACACACTCTTCTAATCTTTGTCTATGTAGCTCACGTTCTTTCTCCCCCCCCCCCTCTCTCTCACTATCTCTCCCTCTCCCCTCCTAAATGTCTTTATTCTTATCACTCCTTGATGATCCCAGTTGCCCCTCTTTCATCCATCATGGTCTTTGTGGGAGTCGTTGGCATCTCGACGCAGTTGGCGAGGCAGGTGGAATGTGCCCATCCCCCGCGGCTGTGGTCCTCTTGGGGCTTGGCAATATGCTCACCGGGCGCGAACTCATTCCCACAAAGAGGGCAATGGCTCGATTTGAAATGTGCCTTCACCACCCGATATCCTTGTCGCTTCATCTCGTCGTCTGCCGCTTCCTCTTCGTTCTCGCTCGATCCGTTCTCCAATCCCGACAGACGAGGCAAGTCCCTGCGGCGCTTGGCTACCGCCAGGGCATGCATCTCAATCAACCCTATCTCGTCATCCTCCTCCTTCTGCCACTCTTGTTCTTCAGCTTCCCCCTTCCTCTTCTGATGTTGCAGCATTGGCCCAGAGGGTGTGGCCTTGATGTGCTCCAGGTGCACCTCGTAAGGAGAGCCATAAGAACTGTACATGATCTTCCGCTCCTCCGCCGTCTGCACGAGAGCTTGCTTTGCGTCTTCCAGCAAGTTATTATTCATAACGTGCCTACGCTTCTGGCCCGGCAAAGATGACGTGGGGGGCGAAAGCCAGAGGTGGACCTTGAAGTTGTAGAGCTCACGTGGCTTCTTCTCATTCATCGTGGCCTGCTACCCGAAGGGAGGAAATGAGAACCCGCGGGAGAGGTTGGGAGACGGGAGGGAGAGAGACAAAAGCAAGGAAGGGATGAAAGGTGAAGCGGATTTGCGAATGAGAAGGTTTGTGAATGCTCATACCTTCAGGTATGCACACAGACACATAATTCCCTTGCCCATGCACATAGCTGTGTCCACCACACCTTTTTCTTGTCTTGATCCTCACCCCGAACAATGAGAAAGACATGCAAGAGAGACAAAGAGATGGCAAACAATAAATTATGCCAAAATAAGACAGATCAGTTTCGAGTACTCACCATGATAGCCGTGGGAATACAGTTTATGGAGTATTTTACCTTGTCATTCTGCTTTTCCTCCTTGCTTGAAGACACTTATGACAAGAAACGCCGCCCTCCCTACCCAGCAAAACGAACCTCGATGTCCTTGACCACATAGCCGTTACCCAGCACCTCACCAGCTTTGAGACTGAGCGTCTTCTTAAGCTCATAAACGGACGGCATTAGCTTGACTATATGTATGTTTGCTTTGCCTTGAGTGCGGAGGGGATGTTCTGTTTGGGGGAGTAGATGGGGGGCGGAGGCAGACCAAGGGGCATACGCATCGGCACATGTACCTGCCCTGCACGGTACGCATCATATTTCTTGTCCTGACCATTAAACATGCTGTAATTCTAGATCACGGGCGGCGCAGCGAAAGCAAAGCAAGCATTCTCCTTTCCTTTTGTGACACCTGTAGCAGGCAACCGCAATGCCATCCCCATCTCCTTCTCCATTTGGCGAGTGCACATTTGCTTGGGGCTCCAAAGGAAATAGGAAATGTACTCCCCACGCCTCAAGCCACAGTATTGGGTCATTGACAACGTATTAGACAGGGAAGGCGTAGCCAACTTTTCAACCTCCTGTCCACGCTCTTTCACAGAATCATTCAACAACATGCACTTCAGCATCAGCACAGAGCACACACCTGCCTCTTGTCCGGCGGCGTTTTGTTCGATGCGCGTGGATTGTTGTTCTTGGCTCTCTTGCGCCACGTCTTGTGCGTTTCAATGCCCTGTTTGGTGACAGAACTACGAAGACACATTATTGCAGAACGGTGTTCCCACCCACCATCACTCCGTTCCCCCTCCCCCGTACCAAACGCCTCTGTCTCCACCTCTCCTTTCCGGCGACGACGTACGCGCCCCGGCATGGCGCTTCGGTCCAGCCAACAAGCCTCGTTCACGTACTAAGGTGCAGGCATTGCCAACAACATGCAAGAGACTTCTCTTCCGCTCTCTCTATCTTAGATTCCCCTCGATCTCCCCCACGCATCGCTCTCATCACTCCCACAACCTCCTCCTTATCCGACGACGCCCTTTTCCTCTTCCCCTACATGCTGATACCAACACAGCAAACTCTATTTATCTAATAATCATGGCACGCGGCAAACATACCATGGCTCGTAGGCCCCCAGTTTCCCCACCTCCTCCTCCTCCGACACCGAACACATCCCTGGCCCTCCTGCGCGAGCTTCTCAAGAATGAAGGCGAGGGCACCGAAGCCGCCACTACCACCAATAACTCTGCCTCGAAGAAGACATCTGCACTCCTGCATCAGCTGGGCATTGGTGGCCTGGATGGCCCTGTTATCACCTTGTTGCGCCGGGCCTTGGCGTCGCGCCTCCTGTCTCCGGACATGGCCAAGCGACTTGGCGTTAAGCACGTCCGGGGCATTTTGTTACACGGGCCGCCAGGCACCGGCAAGACGCTCGTGGCACGTCAACTCGCCGCACTGCTGCACGCTGCTGAGCCTAAGCTCATTTCTGGACCGGAGCTTCTGTCCATGTGGGTGGGTAAGAGCGAAGAGAACATCCGGGCCATTTTCCAGGACGCTGAACAAGAATTCAAGGAGAAAGGCAGCGCGTCGGCCTTGCATGTCATCATTTTCGACGAGATTGACGCCTTGACGCGGAAGCGGGGGACGCTGCGGGATTCGTCGGGAGTTTTGGATAGCTGCGTTAACCAGCTTCTTTCCAAGATCGACGGGCTGGCGGCCTTCGACAACATATTGTGCATCGGCACCACCAATCGGAAAGACCTCCTTGACGACGCGCTCTTACGCCCAGGCCGTCTTGAGGTCCATGTCGAGGTTGGTCTTCCCGACGAAGCAGGCCGGGCACAGATTTTTCATGTTCACACCCGGGGCTTTGCCAACGAAGGTTGCTTGTCCGCCGACGTAGACTTTCATCAGCTCGCGCGCTTGACGCCGAACTTTACTGGCGCGGAGATTGAGGGCGTCGTCAAGGGAGGCTTGTCTTTTGCTTTGCAGCGACAGATCAGTCGCGGAAACGATGCGCTGGATACCGATGTAATTGAAAGCGACTTGTCATCGTCGCAGTTGAACCTGTGTATGCTCGACTTGCTGCGGGCACTCCGCGAAGCCAAGCCCCACTTTGGCGCCGCGAGCCAGCAGTGGGCCACGCACCAACGCATGGGGTTTGTGGCCTTCCGCCCCGAGGTGCCGACCCTCGTCCAAAGCCTACTAGCTACCCTCGACCAGGCTCGTCACGGTGGCCAGCTGCCCCTTGTGACCCTTCTTCTTCAAGGCCCTCCCGGCGCTGGAAAGTCGGCTGTGCTCGCTCACCTTGGCTCCTTAGCCAGCGGGTTTACCTTTCGTCGCCACCTCACGGGGCAAGAACTTGCAAGCTTGGGCGAAGAGGCCGCGTGCGACACACTGGTCCAAGCTGTCCAGGATGCGCATCAATGCCCGCATTCCCTGCTGATGCTGGATGACTTGGAGGGGCTTTCGCAGTACGTGCCGCTACAAGGCGGTCGAGTTTCTTTGCCACGTCTTCATACCCTCCTCTCGGTCCTGGGTCGTGCCCCTGCAAAGGTGTCCCGAGTAGGGGTCGTGCTGGCCACCACATCGCTGGACGAAAAGACGCTGCGTGCCCTTGGTCTGTGGGAGAAGTTTAGTGTCCGGGTAGCTTTGCCTCTGGTTGAGACGGCGGGACATGTAGCAGCGTTGCTGGGCAAGGGTGAAGGAGCAGGGAAAGAAAGAATGCTGGGAAATGAGGGAGACGGGCCATGGACAGTGCGGGAATTGTTGCAACGACAGGCGCTCAATACGGAGGAGGAAAAGAAAATAGAAGAAGACAAAGGGAACCATGATAAACAGTGATTGGTTCGAGAAATATTAATGAGAAGGCTTTTTAAGCAACAGTGGTCGACACGTAATGATTATGTCGGAGAACAATGTATTTGATCCGGAAAGGTGGTTAGACTTTGAAGACTGAGATTTTTGATAGAGCTGGTATTGAAGGATGGGGTAAACTATGCACCAGCCTTGTCTCCGGCTTGAATCTGTGCCACGACTTAAGTGGAAGAAAAAAGAAATGGAGCATGAGATGAGAAAGAAATAAATTGGAAAAGTACGTACACCGCGCCAGAGGTTCGATAAAATACACGCACACGCCGAAACGGAAAACATCGCAGCAGATACACAAAAGGCATCGGAGTAGCTGAGGTGTTAGACTTGTGGACGCTGGAGGAAAAAAAAACTGAGAAGGACATTTCGCGAGAAAATGATCCAAAATTCGTATATCTAAAAAAAAATAGTAGGCCACATGTTAAGGAGAAGGGACACACTCCCTCACTCCCTCGAGACAATATCAGCGGGATGGTATCTGTTGAAGCAGTTTAGTTAAAGTCAACACGGTAAAGGCTCAGTTGTGTGTTCATTGATGTTGTGCCCGTAAGTTCGCGAAGGGACAATGTATGGACATGTCTGGTTAGGTGCTCAGTTGGTTTGCCAGCAAGCCAAACAAGAGGACGTTCGCAAATTGAGGGGTAAAGACAAGACCCCCGAAAAAGCTTGAGTAGCGACCGAAATAAGCAACGATGGAAATGTAAAAGAAAGCTACACTCCATCCAATGAGTGGTAAATTGTTGTTTTTATATGTTGGTACTGGAGATGTCAAAAAGCCCTCTACAGGCCATTTAATTCAGATCAGTTCAAAATAAGCACTCGTTAACCATCGCATACCGATACGGCCATGTCCCTCTTTGCGGTTGTTCGTTTGAGATAGTGTGAGGCCCAATCAATAATCGCTCTTCTAATTTCCCCCCTTTCTTCCCACTTTAACGGATTTCATTCAAAAATATGGAAGGTCAGATAGTTCAAAATTCTCCCATTTCCCCTCACAGTCCCTATTGGTTTGTTATCCCTGTTGGCAGAATGCAAAATGCAGACAGTTTCCTCTCCCCTCCCCTACTCTTGTACTTGTCCCCGAGGACGCTCAAAAAGCCGCGTCAAAACGAAAAGTGAATGGTTAATCTCCATCCCCCCTCTCCTTTGGATGTCTGCTTTTAATCTAAGCAATGCAGGATCGATTTCTTATAGTATCTTTCTGTCTATCTATATATCTATCTAGCTATCTTCACGTGAGTTTGCTCACTGGTAACAGAGCGTGTCCTCCCGAGGCACCTCTTCCATTTCTATGCGTCGTCCATCGCTTTTACTCCTTCCTTCGTTTCTAAGTGTCTTCAAAACTTTTCTGCCATTTCTCGCTCGTTTATCCCCTCCATTCTTTCATGCACGCACTACATCTGATTCTTGTCATACAAATGTTCCTCCTTTCTTTATATATCCATATCTCCCCCTCCCGAGGTGATCCTTATGCCCGACCCCCCCCCCCCCCCCCCCCCCCCCCC
>AFGO01002813.1:43758-55025 GCA_004335405.1 Nannochloropsis granulata CCMP529
ACGATGTCAGGGGTGGAGTCGGACGGGGCGATCGCCACTAAAACAGGTCGTCGCTCCCTGGCCATGCGAGAGGAGCTCCACGAGCTGTTGGAGGAAAACCGGGCGCTGCGAGACACGATAGAAGCGCTCAAGGAGGCATTGGCTCGGGCCGAGACGGAGATAAGGGAGGAGGTGGCGGGGGAGATGGCCTCGAGGATGGAGGAGCTGGAGGGGGAGTTGAGGAGGAGGAGGAGGGCGGAGAGGGAGGAGGACGAGGAGGAGGGCGGGGAGAAGGGAGGAGGGAGGGCGGCTGAGAGGATACACGTGGCGAGGCTGGAGGGGTGTGTGAGGGCCCTGGAGAGGGAGAAGGAGGAGGGGGAGGAGGAGGTGAGGCGGATTAGGGAGAGGTATGAGGATAGTATTCAGGAGCTCAAGACCAAGATACGAAAGATGGAGGAGGGGGAGGAAAGGGGGAGGGAAAAATTGGTCAAGGCGCAGGCGGAAGTGGCCATGTGGAGGGTCAGGGAGGAGAAGGCGGAGGAGGAAGGGAAGGGAAGAGGAAAGGAGGGAATAAAGGAGGAGGTGACGATGGCTGTGGCACCCACACGGGCGACACGAGGAGGAGGGGGAGAGAACGGGGGAAGGAGGAAAAAGAGGTCCAAAGGCGAGGGAGTTGAATATGGAGGGAAGGACGACGGGGTCGAAGGCACGATCGAGGAGAAGGAGAATGGGCGGACGTCCCACAATTCCCTCCCACCAGCACCGGAGGAAGAGGAGGGAGAAGACATGGAGGTGGTGGGGGAAGGAAGGAGGGAGGGACAGCAGGGAGAAGAGGAAGAGGAGGAGATAGAGGAGGTAGTAGAGGAGGAGGAGAAGCCTACGTCGAAGCAGGATAGAAAGGTGAAAATCCAAGAGCGGATTCGAAAACAAATTAAAAAGACGACGAAGAAGAACGGTACGGTCAAGGCCAAGGCCTCAAAGGCTGCTGCTGCTGCGGCGGCGGCAGTGGGAGGAGATGTGAGGGAGGAGGGAGGGGAGGAGGAGGTGGAGGAGGGAGGACTGGCAGATAGTGGTGATAGGAAGAAGGGGAAGACGCCCGTGGCGCGGAAATTACGTAGCAGACCATGATGGGAGGGGAGGGAGGGAAGGACGGAGGGAGGGAGGGAGGGAGGGACTGAGTTCAAGGGTAAAAAAAATAAAGGGAGCAAAGTGATTGATGACAAAGTGTGGATGTCAATGAGTGTGCGAGTGGTTGTATGTATAAGAGTGAATGGAATTGATTAGAGAGGAAGCAAGAGATGAAGGAGGAACAGAGGGAAAAGAAGGGATACCTCGTCCTCCTTTATGACAGAGAAAAGAAGCCTTCGCGAAATCTGACTTAAAGTAAAAAGCACGTAGGACCCCACGAGGAGGAAGGAGAAGAGGAGTGAAGTGGTTGCCAGCGACTCAAGGCATGTGCCAAGCGTCGTCTCCCGCATGCCTTTGTCTCAAGAACACATCCACCCCCCACGCGACCAGCGTCCTGAACGGTGGCGTCGGTTACCTTCCACTAAGCCCTGCATTCAAATACGTTGTGTGCCATTGGACGAGGACGACGCGATCGACTACTTTTTTTTAATATTATGTTGGTTTCCTTCTTTCAATATATAATCAAGAATGGGTCAGTCGTTTCTTCATTTTCATGATTTTGAAAATATGTCAGTGTACGGGCTCTTTCCTCCCTCCCACGTTGTCTCCCACCTTCCCTCCCTCCCTCCCTCCCCCTCACTTTTCCACCCGAAAACAAGGTCCCAAGCGGCACGATAGCCTTCCCCCCTCCCGGTTATCCTCGCATCACTTCAAGCTAGATCTCCCCCGCCCCCTTTCTTTGGCTTCAGGTGCATGCGTTATCCTCGAATCACTTTGGCCTAGAAACAAACCCCTTTCTTTGGCTTCAGGTGCATGCACTATCCTCGAATCAAGGACGCTAGATCTCCCCCCCCAACGCCTTTCACCTCCAATGGTGCATGGTGTTTCCTAAAAATTGTCATTGGACTTCCCCCTGAGCTGGAACCCCCGAGCAACTCGATGTTTCCGCCCTCGCATTTCAGTATACAGCCTTCCGCCAGCCCCACCACAGGAACAGGAGCGTCGTCACTCACTTCCTCCAGAAACTCCCTGATACGTTCTCCTCGATTCATGCCAAAGTGGACTTGGAACTTGCCCGTGCCGGCTTCTTGGCTATAGAAATCACCGCCAAAAAAATGCGCGTTAATTTGGAAATCAATCAGACCCAGAGCGCTCAGGGCAGAGGAAGAAGAAGGAGGAAGAGGAGGAGGAGGAGAAGAAGGGGGAGAAGGAGAAGAGACACCGGAAGTAGCAGCAGCAAAACATCCTTCAGCTTCAGCACCCGGGTCGACGATGGGCATGTCGTTGCTGGTACAGATCGTGGGGCAGGCCAGGACGGTGCCGGCCGAGACGCCCAGGTAGGATACCCCTCCCTCCATCACTGCCTCCCGCACGGCCTCGAGCAACCCGCGTCGCCGCAGCTCTCGTAGGAGACGGAAAACGTTCCCGCCGCAGACGTAAATGCCTTGGGGGGGAAGGAGGAAGGGAGTCGGGAGGAGTCGGAGGCGTGAGCGATCGATGGTTGGTTGGTCATAGCTCTTGGAGTGACGGAGAGAAGATGCCATTCATCTTCTCCAGCTGCTCTCCCTCCCACCATACCTTGCGCTTGCTTGATCGCTGCCAGGGGATCCTTCTCATCATTAATCGACTTCAATTTGTACCCGCCCGCCATGCCCGACATCTCGTGCATCTTCACGCAGGCATCGTGATCCTTGGCACCAAAGGGGATGAAGAGGAGTTCTGCAACGCCCTCCCCGAAGAACTTCCGAAGCTCACCAAAGAGGAATTGAATGCTCGTCTCGTTGCGGAATCCTCCGCTAGCAAGGAGGAGACGAGGAGAAGAAGTGAAGGGGGAGGAGGAGGAAGGCACTGTGTTTTGCTTACCGGCGAGCTGTGGAGGGGGAGGACGGAGGGGAAGGCGGAGGAACGAGAGATACAATGGGTTAGTCGTCAACGGTGCTAGGATGACGACATCATACATAAGGACGATGTCCATAAGCTTCAGGCAAAAGCACCGTAAACTTCGGAGAAAGGTACAGTAACAGGGTTGTTGGGGGGTGTTGTGTCTGATGGCTGTGCGCGGAGACGAGGAGAAGAAAAGGGTCAAAATCATCCCTTCTCCAGCTTTTGTCATGGTAGACCTTGGGTTTCCCGTCCATACCCTATCCCTAAATCCATGCGCCCTCCTCCCATCCCTTCTCACAGCCATCGTCTCAGAGCACTTACCCATCGCGGAACCTCCTTGAGTTGTTCCACGGGGTCCGACACAGCAGATAGAGGGGCGAGACATCGTGAGCGTTCTAACCCTGCCCTGCGGTTAATTCCTGCTGCTGCCGTTGACTGTGCATGGCATCCTAATAATACTGCTAGTGGTGGCGATGCCCAACAAGACTTGACCCGGCGGCCGCTGGTGCTGATGGTGCTCCTGCTGCTTAAGAGAGGCAGCACGAATGCAACTATGACGTTGCTGCAATAAAGGAAGAAGAAAAGGCAGAGGCCCTGCCAGCAAGGACAATAAGTGCTCCGCCTCCGCATAAATACCCTTCTTCTGCTGCTGTGACTGTGTGTGCGGCTGCGTGTCTCAGTGTTGAGTGTGCATGTGGGATGGGATTGACTTGTGTGCTGTGTTCTTCATCGCCAACGGCTGCTTCCAACGCCTGACGCACACGCGATCCTGATCTATGTCCGCCGTCTTGTGCAAACCAGAGGTGTCATGCGTTCCACTGAAGCTTGTAAGCATCTTGACAATTAAATCCTTCCTGTTCCGCACACAGTTGCCACAGGCTGGTTAAGCGGAGGCACAATAGAGCGTTGATAACACACACCTGCGTCAACATCCCTCAGACCTCCTCCCCCTGGTCCGACGCGACCAAGCGCCTGCCACGCTGTACACCTTGGCCAGATCCCGCACACACCTGCCTCATGACGAATTGATTGCTTATCCCAAACTTTTACTACTCCGCAATTGATGCCGTCGGGAACAGCCACGCACTCATACCACGACGACTTATTCTCATCCAATTCCATTTTCCACCAGGTCCCGCCAGCATCAGCCAAAGAACGAACGCCCTTCCTGATACCAACCTCCCACCATGGCAACGCCATCATCAAGAATCATCCTTTGCATCGGCCTCCTTCTGTCCTTTGCCATTAACATACATGCCTTCCTCCTCCCTGCCTGCGTCACGCAGAGCAGCAGGTCATCAAGTCGCAGCGCTCTTCGCATGTCGGTTGCTGCTTCATCCCCACCCTCTGAAGCCGAACTAGTAAAGGTATTTGGTCGTCTTGCAGATAAAGCTATCTTCATGGACGAAAGCGCCGGACAATGTTGCCACTCCGGCTGCGACAACTGCGAGTGGCGTTACGATTTTGACATCATGCGTGCCGCCCGTCCAAAGTGGCTGGTAACGTACGCCGAGCGGAAATTTGATTCCGATGCGCACACTGCCAAGTGGAAGGCGCTCTTTGATGCTCCATCCGTCCCTCCCTCCTCCTCTTCTCTCTCGGATGAAGACATCTTCAACACGGAGACTGCTGGTCCTACTCCTTTGTCTTCGGCTGCCGTGCTTGCGGAACGGCTATCCGCCCTGCCTTTCAGCGCGCCGTTGGGCCCAAGCGTGAGTGTGCCAGGTGAGGAGCCGCTTGAGGCTGAGACTGCAGCATGGCTTTGGGAGAAGCTGGTGCCGGCGGGGAGTAAGAGTGCGACACTGACGGCGAGGTTGATGGAAAAGCGGTTAAAGGAGTGGGCGAGTGGGAAGGATTCGATGATGTGGGGGGACTTCCTGGCCAAGATGAGGAGCGAGGAATGAGGAGTGAAGGTTTGAATAGAAAGGACGAGGGAGGGGAAGAAATTAAAATGTATTATAGAAAGAAAGCGAACGAAGAGAAGGATGAAAGAAAAGCCGAGAGAGCATATTCGGGCAATTGGCAAAAGTGAGAGTGCTACATTTCATTCTGGTTCGCTCATTCCGTGCTTTCCTGCTCCATCCATGACTTGCCACGGTTGCTCCCACGCGGCGGAAGAGTTTTCGGGGCTTGAATTCTCCTCCAAGAATCTCTCAATGCTTACCAGTGACTACTGTACTACTGTACTACCATCAGCTAGGAGGAGGAGGGTGTCACTGTCGATTCCGGTGGCCTGGGACTCCTACTTGTTTTCGCAGGCAGAATTGAGAACTGTTTCATGTTGCTTGTGACCCACATAAACAACTACGTCCACACCCGCTTAGGCCCGGGGGGCCTGACCCGCTCAGGGTTGGCTTCGATCCATAGCCGCAGCTGCGCCTCCTTTATGTCTTTCCAACTCAAGTCTTGGTGAAGCATATAATCTTATGTGGTCCCAGTTAAATCGGTCTAGGTCTGCGTTTTGTGAGCGTGAATAGGGTTGGGCGTGTGAGACTCAGATGTGCGCGTCGAGCAAGGAAAAACCTCCCCATGAAAATAAAGGCCAAATGGCCGCCTCTCCATTCTCACTGCCGGCGTACAAAGAGAAACCCACCACCACGAGCACAACAATCGCAAACACATGCAAACTCTGGTTAAGTCAATTTTTGGCATATGAACTCTCCCCAAGATGCCCTATTTGCCGGCGCATTTCTCGACAATGGCTTTAAGCTCAAAGACAGCCTTTGCTTCCATCTATCTATCCTCCTCCCATCATGCCCACATGCCCACACCCGCAACCCATAATCCACTCTACACCATACAGTATGACACCGACACAGCAACCAGCACGTGCTCCACCGATATCCCTACCCACCAAGGTCCGTCGCACCCTTGTGGGTCACAAAGGCCCCATCTACACAGTCCGTTTCAATGGTAAGGCTCTCATCATCCCACGGGCGCTTGTCCATCCCCTGCTCCTTCCTCTATCTCCACAAGAATTTAAAAGGCTAAGGCGCGATTTCCAAGGACGTGGGGATAATGTAAAATGTTTTTTCCTTTGGCAAAACTATTCAGTGTTAATACTGCGGCGCTCACATGACATCCATTTCCTGCTCTCCCTCACTCCTCGCTTCCCCCGTTCCCCAAACCCCAACTTCGAACGCATAGCCAAGGGCACGTATTGCATGACCGGCGGGCAAGACAAGATACTTAAGCTCTGGAACCCTTTTCGCTCAAGCGCCGACACAAACAAGCCAGGTAAGGGAGAATCAAGCACATGAGCAACAGACGGACGTAGGGGTTGAGCCGAGTTAACTCTTTACCTTGTACCAAAATCTCCTGTCCTTTTCCTTGATCCCTCCCTACCTGCCTCCAAGGTGAAGCCCTGCTCGTACAAAGCTACACAGGACCACATGGATACGAGGTGCGCGACGTTGCCATAAGTAAAGACAATGCCCGTTTCGCCTCGTGTGGAGGGGATAAAGTGTTTTTTCTTTGGGACGTGGCGACGGCGAGAGTGGTCCGGAAATTCACAGGCCATGCCCATATGATCAATGCGGTGGCTTTTAATGAGGAAGCGAGCGTGGTGCTGAGTGCGTCCTATGACCGGACTGGTAGGTTGAAAGGAAGGAGTCGAGGGAAGTCCCTTCCTTCGTTTGGTTTTCTAAATACGAGCATGTCAAAACACGCACTCACGCCTTCCATTCTCTCCCTCCTTCTTTCCCTCCCTCACTTTTCCCCCCTTCTCCCTTCCGTCAGTCAAGATCTGGGACCTTCGGAGCAACAATCGCGACCCCATCCAAACCCTCGATGACTTTAAAGACAGCGTCACCCGTGTCTGTGTGCTGGAGGAGGGAGGGCGGGAGGGAGGGCGGGGAGGAGGACGAGGAGGAGGCGGCGGCGGGAAAGAAATCTTGGCCACGTCAGTGGATGGATGTTTAAGGACCTATGATTTGAGGAAAGGGGTGGTGAGGGTAGATGACTGCAAGGAGCCCTTGTCGTCGTTGTGTGTGTCGGGGGATGGGCAGTGCGTGCTCATGAATGGGTTGGATGGGGTGGTGCGGTTGTTGGAGAGAGGTACGGGGGAGATGCTGAACAGCTACCAGGGGTAAGGATGGGGGGAGGGATGGAGGGAGGGGGCGCTGATGCATTCGTTGGATGCGGGGACAGGAGCTTGGTCATTCTCCTTCGACCATACCAATGTTTTGGTCCTCTATCACACACACACACACCTCCCTCCCTTCCTCCCTCCCTCCCCTTAGGCACATGCATCAGGCTTATCCCATCGAGTCTTGCTTAGACAACACGGACGCTTTCGTTCTCTCAGGCTCCGAAGATGGGTCGCTCTACATCTGGGACCTGGTGGAGGGGGGGAGGGAGGGAGGGAAGGAGGGCAAGCCAGCGGCGGTCTTGCGAGAGCATAAGCGGGCGTTGGGTTCCTTGAGCTTTCATCCCTCGGAGCCCGTGTTGGTGACGGCAGGGTACGATGGAGTAGGATGTTGTTGGTTTCGGGATTTGTGAGGAGGGTGGGCGGAGGGGGTTGGAGCGATGTAAATAGAACGACATGAGCAGTGGCGTGTGTGATAATAATAATCAATAATAATAGAGACAGTAAATGACGAGGGGTTTAATGAACCACTAAATATGTACACGTACAGATAAGACACAAGCTTCCTCTAATTCCTGCCCTCTGTACAGGAAAGTAGCCGCGCAGCATGGCAAAGGTCGGCCCATGGTTCTTTCCTTTGCTTTACTCTCGCATGACAAAAGGACGGGCTTTGGGGAGTCTGCCTTGACTGCATCTGTGCTGCCTATTAAAGCAACTATCTCGTCTTTCTCGCGCCGTAATGACCTTTCAATTCCTGTCATATTCGCGTGCATTTCCTTTGCCTCTCAACCCCCATCTACGCCCTCCTCCTTCGCTCGCTGATCGGTTTGCAACGACACAAGATCATGACTGCTTGAGCACGACGACGCGGCCCTTGTCCATGCGTCTGAACCACACAGAGCTTAACCCTCACACAGACCCTCACTCCCTCACTCTGTGCCTTTCATCAGCCCAAGCACAACAGCACGTGCGTCAGCGGGGTACGACCTGAGCCCTCTCGCCTGCGACCTCCCCAAATCAAATCATTCACGCCTTCTTCCTTCTGTCGAAACCTACCTCGTCTGACTCCCTCCGTCAACCCCCTCATCTTCCCGCACTGCCTCCATACCCCACAGCTTGTCATGAAGCTCTCGTGCATCCTCCTCCTCACCGTCCTGGCTGGCAGCGCCTCGGCGTCGGTGGCAGGACCCAAGGCCAGCACCACCACACCCCTCCCTAAGAACGGCGACAGGCTTCTTGCCGGGCGTCGAGGTGGGTTCAAGCTCCCTGCTAAGGCCGCCCCTTCCCCCGTCAAAAAGCCCGCGGTCCCATCCAAGACCAAGGACGTCGCACCCATTGAGTGGGGAGGTGTCTCCACCGTCCTAGGTGGTGCTTTGGCCCACCTGGCCCTCGGCACACTCTACTGCTGGGGGAACTTCCAGTCCTACGTCCCCAAGCACTTGCTGTTCTTCGACGGGAAGATCAAGTCAGGACAGCCTGATGCTGCCCTTGTGTTTCCCTTGACGATTGCTTCGCAAGTTCTGGGGCTGCCACTCGGTCCGATTTTTCAACGCAAAATTGGGGAGCGCAACGCCTTGCTGCTTGGGTGCTTGTTGATGGCCACGGGCGTGTTCTTGTCGTCGTTTGCAACGAGCTTGTCGATGTTTATGGTGTTTTACTCGCTCTTCTTCGGGGTGGGCGTGGGCATTGCTTACACTGCTCCTATTGTGGCAGGGTGGAAGTGGTTCCCGAACAGCAAGGGCCTCGTGTCTGGCGCCGTCTTGACGGGCTTTGGCGCCGGTGGCTTCTTCTTCAACCTTCTGGGGACGAAAATCATCAACCCGAATAACGAGAAGCCCATCAAAGGTGCATTTTCACCGGCGCTAACTGCGGGGTTCGGCCCGCTCTTACGCAAGCTCTCTGCGTTCTATGTCGTGCTGGCTGTCATGGGGTCCCTCTTGGTCTCCACGCCTAAGGTCGTCACTGACAAGAGCAGCAGCAAGGCCAAGGCTGCCGTAGCCACGGGTCCGGACTACACACCGGGCCAGGCCTTGATCTCGCTGCAGTTCTGGTGGATCTGGGTGATCATCTTCTTAATGTCAACTGGGTCGTTGGCGACCGCGGGGGTGAACAAGGCGTTCGGCGTGACTTTCCCCGAGCTTCGTTCCGACTCGTACCTGTCTATGGTTCTGGCGTTGTCTGCGCTCTTCAACGGTGGGGGCCGACTGTTCTGGGGGAGCATGTCCGATAAGTACGGCTTCAAGAACGCCTTCATGGCCATGGCGGGGGTGCAAGCCGTGACTCTGGGGATCTATGATAAGCTGGCCGCGTCCAAGCTGACGTTTGCGCTTGGAACCATGTCGGTATACTTCACCTTGGGGGGGGCTTTTGCCATGTTCCCGCCGGCGATCCAGAAGAGGTTTGGGGCGCGGAACGGGGTGACAATCTATTCGTACATTTTCACGGCGTTCGCAGTGGCCTCGATCGGAGGCAGCATTTTGGCGAAGCGCTTGGTGGCCTACTTCGGTGGATATGAGAATGTGTTCAAGCTATTTAGTGCCTCCTCACTGGGGGCATTAGGGCTGGCGGCGCTGTTGCCGGAGAACTGAAGTGGGATTCCAGGGTGAGAAGGTCTTAGGGGAATGGTCGATCTGCGAAACGGTCGATATGTGTGTGTTTGTGTGATTTGTGTGCTCTGTGCGGTGTATGGAAAAGAGTGCAATGGGAATTTAAGGGGGTGGTGGGGGTTAATGAGAAAAGAAAAAGATTTAGTGTTGTTTATTTGGATTACAGATGCTTTGCGCTTGGGCATGTCATATTTTACGCCTGTGCCTTCAGTTCGAAGGACAGTGAATTAGGGCAGATCACGGTGAAAAATGAGATACTCTTGTTATGGTGTTTATTTTGTTTTTGACATCGTATCCCTGTGAATGTACCGTCGCGTGTACGATACACGGTGTGCTGTGGTCCGCTGGCTCTGACCCCATGTGCCTCACCTGAGAATGGGGAAAGGGATGAACGAAATGCAGAGCTTTTTGATTATCCCTACAGATAGCGGTTTTTAAGAAGCTAATGTCATTTTGAGCACCTTTACCATGGCTCTTTGTGCAGCCATGCATGCTATTTGTGTGTTTTTTGCGCTGGGAAAAGATGCTTAGGGTGGTACGTCACCACAGCGTTCCATTTTGTCCGAACCCGAGGGCGAAAAGCCATTATAAAGCCCATCCATACTTCTTTGTGCCGGCAAGCCTTCCTTCAGGTCTTTGCGTCTGTAATATATGGCCCTTTCTTTCAAAATTTTCTCGTACTGTCCCTGAAAACGAGGAAGCCGTCGTGTTTTCACCTAGCCATCGCTCGCCGTCATCGCCCTTACTCCTCCCTCTCTCAACTCACATCCCTCCTGCTACACGCTGCACTACCACCACGCCCACACCTCATTCACACCTACGCTTACCTCACGCTCCACACTCACCTTTGACGTTCCATTGTCTCTGCAATACCCGCACACAGGCCTCAGCTGCGGTCTGAAGCTGCTCGAGGTCCTTGGTCTTCTGGTCGCGAGCGAGACGGAGAAGGGGCTCGTTCCACCGCCGTGG
Source organism: Nannochloropsis granulata CCMP529 (assembly GCA_004335405.1). Taxonomy (NCBI): domain Eukaryota; class Eustigmatophyceae; order Eustigmatales; family Monodopsidaceae; genus Nannochloropsis; species Nannochloropsis granulata. The sequence continues at coordinate 54,412 of AFGO01002813.1, forward strand.
GGCTCGCACATTTCCACCACATCCACTGGGTGCACCTTAAACACAAATGAAGGCGGTGTCTCCAAACCAGCGAATGAGAGTAGAAACCAGCACGGCCACCTCGGTGTCGGAGCAGCGGGCGATTGTGGTTGTGGGCGCCTTCCCATGGTACGTTTGGCAGACGGGAGGGGAAGGAGGGAGTGGATGGAGGATGCTGGTAGCAATCGTCACAGGATCTGCAAACGCATGGTCAAACCGAGGCGAATGAAAATGTGGCTCTATATCAAGCTCGAGCAGGCTACCGTTTGCTTGTGTCAGCTCTGGATGGACATTAATGAATGCGTAAAAAGGCCAGCTGTGTCTCTCTTTTTCTCTCTTGTGTCTCATGCTATTCTTTGCACACATTCATCTCAAGACTTATCGACGACGTGAAATTGGACCTGCATGGAGAAGAAAATTTGCAGTCTTACTAGGTCTCGATTCTGTCTATAAATGCTGTTGGCATTGCTAAACATATCACGCTTGTGAAGTAAGGACCATCGCCTACCTTCTGCATCCTCGGTCTGACTCAACTCTCCCCTCCCTTTCTCTACCCTCGCCTCTACACACACACACACACACACACACACACACAC
>AFGO01000038.1:0-13141 GCA_004335405.1 Nannochloropsis granulata CCMP529
CTCCCTCCCCCTCCTCCCACCGCCCACTCATCTCCCACATCTCCAACCAAAGGGTGCCAAGCTGTCGAGCCTTCTCACCTATAACCGCACCATGTGCCCGAGAGAGGGGTTGGGCCGTCTCCCTCACTAACTCCCTCAACCTCTCCACCTCCCTCTCCATTGCTTGCAAAGTCAGCGTCTCAGTCAACCATCCCCCCCTCCCTGCCTCCCTCCGCAGCACCCCATGCTCTATCTGCAAGCGCGCCCTCGTCCCAACCGCCGCTTCTAGTGCGCACCACACCACGGTAGTAACAGCCAGACTAGCTTCTATCTGCTCTTTTTTCGGTACCGGCCTCTCAGTCCGACGCATGTACTCTTTTCTCGCCGCCTGCAACGACGCCAACTTCCTCGTCACCTGACTGGGGTTCGCCAAGAACAAATCCAAAGGTGGCAAACCTGCAGCATCCAATCTCGCACGGACCTGCGGTTGCAAGTCCTCCCCCCACCGTGGCATGGCATGTGCCCTCAGCAACTCCGCAAGCGCTGCGGGCATCTCTCGCCCTCCATCATCCCCTCCTGGAAGCAGCGCCGTACACAGCTCCTGGCAGGCAGCGACCCGCTCAGCTCCCTCCAGCAGAGCTGCACCTTGAGCCTCCGAAAGCTTAGCCCACAGCCCCGTCTCGGACAAAAACCTAAGCCACCTCTCAGCCATCGCCAGCTTCCGTCGAAGCGAGTGCTGAATTAACAAATGAAAAGCCTCCTGTGCCGTCTGCCCTCCCTCCCCCTGCCCTCTCCCACCACCACCAACCCAGTAAGGCGCTGTGTCCGGCTCTAAGTCCACCTCCTGCCAAATAGCCTTCCGCAGCCCCGCCCCCAACTCGGGTAGTCCGTCAGAAAGGTCGAGGAGGCCCTCCGCCTCCATCACTGCCCGAGCCTGAGCCGGCTGTAGCTCCATGTAGAGTTTAAACGCCTGCCGCACCTTTCCTGCTATGTCCAGACTCTGTTGCTCATCCGCCCTCGCCTCTGCCGCCTCAGCTTTCTCTGCTGCTGCAACTGCTGCTCCTGCTGCTCCTCCATCCGTCGCGTGCCGCAACGCCCGCACACGCAGGACCTTGTTTGGGCCCGAGAGCAAGGTGAGGATGTCTGAATGAAGCAGTGTCCCCACTCCCAGCAACCCCCCTGCCGCTGCAGCCGGATAGACCTCCGAGGAGGTTCCTGTATTTGCAGCGCGTGGCACGACCAGGTCTGTGCGCTCAAGGTCCTTGGCTCGTAATTGCTCCCCAGACCCGTCTAATCGGAAGTGAAGGACAGAGATAATGTCGTCTTGCTGCTGCTGCTGCTGCAGCTGGAGCGAGGAGGCCTGCACGATATAAGCTACTATGTCTGCTGCAGTGTTGCCACGACTAGCTTCAAGGCGCGTTTGGAGGAGAGCATCCACTGGAAGAGACGCTCCTCCCCTCCCTGCCGGCGACGTCATTTGCATCAGCAACGGCACTGCCTGGGCATTCCCGAGGGGCCTCTCTCCTCCTTCTCCTCCTCCTCCGCCTTGTCGAAGGTCGAGCAAAAAGAGAGATAAGTGCACGTCTTCGTCCTCTTCCATGCCTACAGCTGCTGCCAGCAAAGCGACGCCTGGTCGGAGCAGCGTGGCCCCTACCAAGGTGACTGCCTCGTTGTGGCACAAGGCTCGTAGCTGCTCCAGGATTTTGACCTGCGCGAGAATTGCCTGTTAGAGTGTGGTAAGTGTGGTATGAATGCGTAAGTGAGTCATGTCAAATATCGTGCCGATGTCCTGATTTGTGAGCACAGAGAAAAGGGAGCCAGATAGCACCTGACCCAAACTCCAATCCCACCCTGCTACTCGTTTACGTACCCCCGAAGCATCATAAAGATGCACCCCATCCCCTGTCAAAGTCATGACTCGCCTCATCTGATTCAGCCCCCTTCCCTCCCCCCACACCAAGAGGCTCCGCACGCTTTCCAATGGCCCCGGTCCCCGTAGGCGCCAGGGCAAATAATCGGTCAGCCCTCCCGGACGTGCCATCGGACCCGATGAAATAGTTGGGCTTCCTGCTCCACCACCACCACCACCACCACTACCCAAAGGCCCCACACGATACACGCGCCCGTGCGTGGTGCCAAGAAATGCCATGATTTGCACGCCTGCTGCCTCGCCTCCCCCGGCTGCCAAATCCCCACGCACCATCTCCCAAGCCGCCGTCGTCACTTCCTCCCCCGCTTCGAGCTGGGCCGTGTACTCACTCTTGGACCCTCCCCGCTCTAACTCCCGCCAGATCAGTCGACCATTGGTCAATACCACCGCTACAGGCATACGGGGCCCAAAGGGCGCCAGCACGGCCACAGCCGGCGTGTCGGCAGTGATGCACGGGTACCCCTGCCGATCCAGCAACTCCAACGACCGGTCCGCTGGGTCTTCCAACTCCTTTCCGAGCTCGGCCGTCTCTAATTGCCATGTGTAAAGGGTGTTGCCCACCAATACATACGCTCGAGCCGTGCGACCGTCCACCCCTGCCAGCACGGGGGCGGCGTCGTCCTCGATGGGTTGGTGATTTACCAAGGCCAGGGTGACTTGTTCTGGGAGTAAGCCCACTTGCGCCAGGTCAGCCACTTCCCCTCCATGACGTTCACGTATCAGATGTGCGAGTGGCGGCTGCTTTCCATCCCGCCGGCGCTTAGCAGGGAGGAACGACATGAGGCTGTAAGTGTGGTGTAGGAAGGAGTGGGACGGAAAATGATCATCATAAAGGTTGGGATGGGATGCCGCCCGTGGGGACAAGGGATAGCGCGAGGGTACAAGGGCATTCAAAAGGGCATCGAGCGGATGTGCAGGTTGGCAGTAATGCGTATGCGATGGTACTAGAATCTATTTGCTGTGTAATTTGGTTGCGAGAGCGTATATGACAGCAACGAAGAACCATAGCATTTGTTTCCGACGAGAGACTCGGAGTGGGGAGGTTACTTTTTTTTTTCCCTTCTCCCAAAAAGGACAATTTCAAACCACCAGGCCATGCTTACCACGGCCAATGACATATCTCTCTGGCAGGTTACCGCAACCACAGCTGCAATACCTCCGGGACGGTATAAGCGACGTGGACTTACTGCTATTATACATGCATATACGGCCATCTCATGCGGCTTCAAAGACGAACACCCAACCCTTACATTTATGGCTATGGGCGGCAAGCTGGATGTGGAACTCTTTTCCCCTGATGCATGGAGCGCTTCGGTACCAGGGATACAGCTGTGGAAGCCACGGCTTGACCGGATCGTGCGGGAGTCACTGCCGTCTAAACAAACCAAGGGTGCGTAGGTCTTTTCCGAACGAGTGCCGAGGCGTTTCAAAAGGCGCAGGACACTTTAAAAGCGACTTCCCGACAAGAAACAGCGGACTATGAGGTATGATGTAAGTACATGGGGAGGAGTAAATACGCAAGGTTTGATGAGCTAGCACGTGAACGAGAACTTGGGACGGTACGTGCGTGAAGACCCAAGTTAGAGTTTTTTTTAATATCAGGGATTTCTGCGAGCCGGGTCAGAGGTTTTACGACGACTACATAGGCCTGACAGCACACGAAAGGTGATGCTTTCCTAGGCCATCATCACATGAATAATGAGTGAGACGTCGAAATTGAGGCATAATTAGGATAGGAAAATATTTCAATATATCTCGACAACTTTTAAAAAAATTACAATAATTAAAAATTAGAGTGGTGGTATCGGCAAATATTATCATTGGTAACTAAGCATATTTAGAAAGACAGGGCTGATGATACAATTCGGAATACATAGAATTCTTCTACAGTTCAATTGGGATTGATGACGGGCATCCATGTGTCGGAGCCGCACAAGCCCCAAGATGGTTTAAGTGCATAAAACCCGAGTACCCTGCTCATGGGGGTGTGATGCTCTGCGCAGTACATCGTCGGCCTGCTTCCCTCTCTGGCTGTGCACTTTAGAGAAACAAGTTTGAGCCAAACCGCAGGCGTCGTTTTGTTCTTCATTGGCCTGACGGATTTATTATTGTCATGCTTTTATGTATTCGCTAATTCCCCTCCAAATTTTCCACACCAGCAAGACGGCGAAGTATCCGCCCCTCGTGTGTGTATTTTTGTGCAGTTGGAAGTCCGTTCGCTGCTTTTAAGTGAACCCCGAACATATTCCACTATTCTTCCTGACCCCCCCTGGCTCTTGGATGCCACTCAGGTGAGTAAATGACCTATTTGGGTCGACGTTGCACCTGTTTCTCTTGGAGAAATATACAGCTTTCCGCGCCGTCTGCATACATTCTAGGCGGATCCTTGGCGGCACTACATTTTTTACATCGACTTCCTCCCCTCCCATCAGCTAGCTCGTTTTGATGGCCGCTTTCGCCAGTTTCTGCCGTCGTATGTGCTCCTTGAAGTCCTTATCCGTCCCGAGTAGAAAGTCCATCAGGCCCAGTACGCCGTACGCTCCTTTTGTCGTCGCCGAGTGGTGGAAATCGTGAAATAACGGGCCGGCAAAGCAGGGCAGAAGATAAAAGGGAGACCAAGGTAGGGCCATCCCGGAATGCGCATCAACTGTTTCTAATATTCTCAGGCCCAGCCACAGGAACAAAACGAGGGGGTGAACTGCCATTACCACAGGTGGCAACAGGGTCGAGGGCAGATTGACCACGAGATCCTCCACAACGTTGGCGTATTCGGAGCTGACGCCGACAGGCGTCTTGAATTCGTGGTGTCGCTTATGTACATTCTTGTAGAGAGTGGGATGGTGGAATAATCGGTGCGAGGAGTAGAACATGACCTCCGTAGCCAGCGCGCACGTCAGGATCTGCCAGCAGCACGTGAACGCGGAGGGAGGGTGCATATGCATGCTGCCCCCACAGCGCTTCCAGAGATAGAAATAACCCACGGTCGACGGCAGTTGAGCAAGGACCCGGAAGATGTAAATATGTACGAGGGCCTTCAAAACTAGTCGAGTGGAGGGGTCCGCATTCGGTTGAATCTTCCAGCGCTGTCTGCAGAACGGGATGCTGGCCAGAAGTGTGTAGAAGAGATTGCTCCAGATGAAGACGCTCTCGTGAACCAACATGCCTACTGTAAGAAAGGTGACCAGGTCTCCGTGCTCCGTCGCGAGGCGAGACAGTACTGCGGCAGCCCAGCCAATCCAATCGTCATACAGTCGAAACGCCATTGTCGGCGTTCGATGCTTATCCCTCGGAAGGAGCTGTGCGTGCGTGGTTGTGTCGGGAGGATAATGAGGCGTTGCGTGGTGAAAAAGAAGGGGTGCTGTAGAATAATGATACGTGCAAATCTCGAGTTAAGGTGAGGACAGAGGAGGACCACAATCAGGCTCGGTGCATTAGGTGGTTTTGTTCACATTTCCATTACGTTTTCGCTTACATGACGAGTGGGGAGGTTGGGGACGGGAAGGAAAAAAAAAAAGCTCACAAAAGAATCAATCAATCAATCAATTAAAAAAAAAGCCTTCCCCTCCCTCCCTCCTTTTCTCATATTCAGGCGGCAACAGCAGAGCTTTGCCTGCTGGTCATGGCCAGATATTAGTAGGATTTCAAGCAGGTCCGGAGGCTGGGGGTAAAGCTGAAGCAATCGTCACACCTCATACCTGCCAGGGTTTCCTCGGTCAACGACATGATGATGGCGAGGTGCTTGGTGGTGCTACTCGTATTTAGAGGTAGCAGGCCAGATGGGCTGCGAAGGGGCGCAAGGCAGGGAGGAAAGAGATAACAAAGAAGAAGAAGAAGAGATAACAAAGAAGAAAGCAAAACAGAGGAGCGAGCGCCGGGAAGTAGACCATCCCACTGCTGCTACTGCTACTACTACAACTGTTGATGGTCATATCGATCTTTAAAAGTAATCAAATGAAAATACTAAGATTTCTCTTAAGTAAGATATAGCTACACCAAAACGCTCGTGCGACTGATTTTCACTAACAGTGTGCTTTTCTTTTCCCTTTCCTCCCTCCTCACCTTTCTTGGATGGGATGACGGTTTGGTTGGGAACCAGGCTGCTAACTATACTGTGTTGTGGTTGCTGGATTTCTGATAGGACTATTTTTGCTGCCTAAGCACATCCTCGCGCAAGATTTATTTTACACACACGCAATTTTCCCCTCGCCAAGAGAGGACATGCCTTCAATGTATTCTTGGAGGCACCCAAGCGGAAGAAGCATCTCTTCTCCCATAAATACGACTACTTCCTTCGCGCCCTTGGCCTTGTACCCCGGGCAGTGCAAACTTCTCCGCGATACCACCTCGCCATTATATAAAATGCGGACCGAGTCCTCCTCATTCTCCTCCTCCTTCTGCTGCGCCTGGTCTTCTGGCCTCGCGGGCGGGCCCCACATCTCAAAGATCACCCGGCTGGCGTACGGCGGCCAGTAGCAATGCTTGTCTAGCACGTCTAGGGCACCAAGCAAGGGGGAAAGGACGGTGTCATGGGCCGAGTACAAGGCAAGCTTTAGCTTCGTCGTTCCATGCTCCTGAAAGCGTTCCAGCACCTCTTGAAGGAAGGGTTGCATCCCCAACCGTGTCCCCTCCCTGCCGCCCTCCGCCCCCGCATAGCGCTCACAAAACATGCGATCCGTTTCCTTCTTCAGACTACGCACTAAACTTCTATGTACTGGCAAAGGGTACTTGTGACAGGCCATCCCCATCAATGGATCCGTCGCATCCGCCACGGACAAAAGCCGTGCTTCCGCCTCTGCGGCCGGCGTGAGATTGAGCTCTTCAAAGAAAGCTTGCTCTAAATCAGCGTCCATTGAAAACGCCTTTTCTTGCTGGGCTGCCAGTATAAAGGCGGCCTCGCACGACCCTCGCTCATCACTGGGGCTCTGGAATGGGTCTGTGTTGCGCGCGCGGGAAGCACCGATCAGACCCCTGCCAAAAAGAGGCTCCTTGTTGTTATCCTCCTGCACAATCACCGGCACGCGGTCCGGGACAAGGGGGGCCAAAAAGTTGAGAAGCAACGCTGCACCCGAAGTGAAGGTTCGGGGATAGTTGGTGCTGCGGAAGTAAACCTCGGTCTTAACATCCGTCACACCCAAGGCCTTCCCATATCTCTCCTGTAAGTACTGCCCGTTGGAGAGCTGCTGTCGGACGCCTCGTTCGGTCAACTGACCAGGGAAGCAAGCTTGATCCTGCCCAACAGCAGCAGCCTTGTCTGCGCCTCTTCTTACCTCGGCAGAATTTGGTTGTTGCGAGTCGTTAGCAGGATGGAGCAATGCCCGTGTGAGGTCATCTAGAGAAGCCTTGCCCTGGATGCCAGCGACGTGAAAGCGTTCCCGCACAAGCTCCGCCACGAAACGCATCGCGGGGTCCTTGATTTTGCAATCAAAGTCCGGCGGAGGAGTGGTCAACCTGGTGATGGGCGAACGATCCCCGTGCCGTATGACTAATTGGACTTGCTTCAGCTCCCGAGGACGTGCCTGTGCGGGCAAGACTCCGTCCTCGCCCTTGAGCGGGGCCTGACAATATGACCACTCGTTGATCCCCTTGAGATTTAAGACGGATCCCCCATCCAGCGGTCTTGCCGACAGGATCAACCACATAAAAAGCAGCGCACTGCAGCCTACCAGACTCCACGTTGTCATCCGCATGATAATTGGCCGGTCGCGCCCCTCCCCACTGCCTGTAGGGTCCCGGCCCGCCGCATGGGACGCCAGGCTGCCTCCCCCGATTCGAGCGCGCAGCATGCTGTGAGCACAAGCACCTGTGTCGTTGACTGAGTCGGTAGTTATGGTGACTGAGTTGGCGTGAGTACAGGCGTGGTATGATTCGTGGGGTGAGTGACAAGCATTTTTGCTTTGCCTAGCGCGTTATGCCCACATGATGATGTGTCGGTGCGTCGGTTGCTGCTAGCTTCACTTCTTGATGACAACGTCTTACAACGCAGCCTCAACACTCAAAACACAGAGATGAAGACAAGAAGGAAAAGAGACAGGGCTGCTGGTGCTGAAGCTGAACGACAACGACAAGGGCGGAGGCATAATAAACATAATAAACTGCTGCATCGGCTCCTCCTCCTCCTCCTCCTCATCTGCATGCTCCACTTCCTTCTATTTCTTCCTGTGGCAGCAGCACAAAGACAGCAGCAACAGCAAGAACGCGGCAGCTTCTACGAAGTGTTAGAGCTCACACCGGATGCCTCGCCCGCGGACGTGAAGAAAGCATACAGAAAGCTGGCCCTGCAATACCACCCAGACAAGGTGAAGCCCGAGCAAAAAGAAGCGGCGGCCAGCGTCTTTGCTGCAATCGCAGAGGCTTACGAAACCCTCTCCGACGCCAGTAAGCGCCGAGAGTACGACTTGGCTCGGCAGCGCGACGAGCAAGAAGCCCGCTTCCGGGAGCAGCACCGCGGAGGTCACCATTACCACTTTGAGGGGGGCTTTGACTTTAGAGGCACGGAAGGAATGGGTGGTGGGCGACATTCAGACTGGGGCGGTTGGGATGGCGGGGAAGAATGGGTGTTTTCGGACCCATTTCAGCTGTTTGAGCAGTTTTTTGAGGGTAGTGGTGGGGGGGCCGGATTGGAGGATCTGTTAGCAGATTACTATGATGAGGGGGAGGAGATGGGGGGCGAGGAGGACAGGATGGTTTTTGAAGAGGAGGAGCGGTATGTCCTGGGAGGGCAGGAGTACGTGCGCACTCAGCGTGTCTTTGGCAATGGCCGTATTGAGGTGGAGACGACGAACTTTCCAAGTAGAGGAGTAAGAGGGGGAGGAGTAGGAGTAAGAGGAGTAAGAGGAGGAGGAGGAGAAGGAAGAGAAGGAGGAGGAGGAAGAAGACAAAAGCTGCATCAGCGTCCGTCGCCTCTATCACCACCTGGGATCCACGCTGTCTTGCATGTATTGCGGATGGAGGAGACGCTGGAGGTGGGTGAGGAGCTGCTTTCCTCGAACGGGCTGTACGCCTGCTACGTCGACCCGAGGGAAGGGAGGTTGGTGGTTTCGAAAAACATGCCGGACGGGGAAAGAGTGTGGGAGTCCGAGGAGGACGACGATGAGGACGAGGACAAAGACGACCTGGGAAAGGCGCAGGAGCAGCGACAGCGGCGACGGGGGCGGCAGCAGCTGCTGCAGAATAGCCGAGTAGCGGCCACGGTATCGAGGCAGGGAAGGGTGGAGCTGTGGGCGTTGGGAGGTGGCCCCTTTAGTGGGGGGAATATGTTATTGTGGAGATCAACGGAGGAAGAGGGTGGGCCGTACCTGGATGATGATTTGAGTGATTATGAATATGTGCTGTCGCTGTCGGGGAAGGACGGAAATCTGGTCTTAAGGTCCGTTGCAAGGCAGCAGCAGCAGCAGCAGGAGGAGGAGGAAGGGGAGAAGGGAGAGGAGGAGAAGGAGGAAGAGGAGTGCATCTGGGCGAGTCGAGGTTGTCCTGGGGAGGGAATGGACGCCCAACAGGCGCTGCAGGAGTTCGGGCGGCGGGTACTTTTCCCCTTGTTGAGGCAGTGTAGGTCGGGCTTTACCGCATTGTTTGCCTTCACAAAACATCGTGGCTTGCCTGGCTTGAAGACGGGGTCTGTGCGATTACAGGGCTTGATGAAAAAGGCGGGGAGCAAGCTGAAGGATGTTGTGGCAGAGAGGTGGCAGCAGCAGCAGCAGCAACAACATCACAAGATGAAAGAGGAGAAGCAGCATGGGAGGAAGTAGGCGTGTTGGCTCTCCAGTTGGGTAGGTAGGTGCAGACGCATGCACTGGATCGTGAGGGGTTGTAGAATAAACACGTAGTCAGTCATAGAAGACTGAATGCACAGTAAAAATACCGACAGATGTGAAACGATTAAAGAAGAGCACGAGTTAAACTACTGTCTTTGTTTCTTTCTTTATTTTCCCTTCTCTCTCGAAGAGACGGAAGACAGCAATATTAGAGTACACATATGTGACAAACCCAACACTAACCTCCATACTCCTTTCTCCTCCTTTCCTCTCCCCTCCCTCATCATTCCTCCCGAAGAGAAACGCTGTCTTTGACGCCCTTCACCAAACCATTCACATAAGAATTTACAGAGTAAGAACTAAATAGCGAAAACCGACGGCTGGAACTCGTCAAGAAGTTGCCCTTGGCATCCGTGCCCGTCCACGTTACGTATACAGTCAGCTGACAAGCCGTGGGGTCGACCTGGGCATTGGCCGCGCACTCGGCGTCCGTCAAGAAGCAGTCCGAGGTGGCCCCCACGCCTGCGTACGGCTCCCCCAAGAAATCGTACGTGTTCTCTACGCACCGCTCGCTGTTGTCACAAAGCACGCAGCCATTATCGAAGGTGATGCCTGTCACGACACCACGGTCCAGATTAATAATGGCGGTCAAGACGGGGAATGTCCGGCCCAGAGGGTCCTCCTGCCGGTAGAGCTTTTGGAAGGAAGTCACACCCATGCTCTCCACGTGCACGGCCACGTTGGGCCCGTACAAATTCGTGACCCCCCCCGTGGAAACGCTCGAGTAGGTATCTGAAAACTGCAGTCGCGCAAACTTGTCCACGTTGGGCGTAAAAGCCAGGCGGGAGTAGTTGCTCGTGCCATCTACCCACTCGGGTGTGGAGAGGACGACGCAGACATATGTGCCCCTGTTAAGCGTCACGCCCGCGTTCATACCGTCCAGCGGTAGGCACGCTTGGACGACAGTCTGTGAGATGAGGAGGACGGCGAGGAACTGGAGCATGGCGGTGGCAGGGAGGGAGCCTCTTCTTGACGAGGCTGGCATGGGTGTGTGCTGCGTATTTGGTGGGTTTGGGCGTGAAGTGATGGTGAGGATGGTGATGCAGAGACTGGCTAGACCAGGGAATGGGAACCAGGTGGCAGGAAAGACGGCGATCAATGCCTTCTTGTTGTGTGCGTGCTGTATGGGTGCGTAGTTTGTTTGGTCAGTAGCGGAGAGGGACAAAGATGGGCAAACGTTTCTTTGGCGATGTTTGATTTTTCAGCGGGCGTCGCGAGAGGTCTTCAGGTCTTCCCCTCCGTCTTCTGTTCCCAGTCCACCATGGCCTCATCCCATCCCCCACCTCACCACCACACAGCGCCACGGGTGCAGCACACTGGCATTATTTCCCAGCGGTAGCTCGGTGCAGTACAAGGCACCCACACACGAGTACAGCACCTCGACCTCCTCTTCCACCATCAACGCTCATCATTCGCCCCCTTCTCTTCACCTAAGCAAGCAATGAGCACCCCTGCCGCCTTTGACCTGCCCGGTGTCGAGGCACAGGTGGAGGGTGTGCTGGCCTCCACCGGTGTGGAGGATGCCCGCAAGCTGTGGGAGGAGACATTGTCGGCGTGGGCGGACGAGTACTCCCGTGTCTTGGATGAAGCCAGCCCCCCCTTGTCCGCCGCGAGTCGTCGCCCCTACGAAGAGGGGTTGGTGGACCTATGGCTTGCTTATGCGGCTTTTGAACGGCGCTTGCGGCAGTGGAAGCAGGCGGTCAAGGTATTTGAAAGCGCCACTACTGATGTGATTGGAGAGAAGGCCCCCAAATTGTGGGTGGAATACGGACGCTTTTGTCGGGAACGAGGCAAGTTTGCCAACGCCCAAAAAGTCTACTTGAGGGCGGTGGAGGTGCTGGTGAGCAAGTCGGAGCGGGATGTGATTTGGGCCGAGTTCTTGGAGGCGCTCAAGGCGAAGGGAGGGGGGGCGGCGGAGGGGATTGAGACGGTGGCGCAACTCAAGGCAATGCTTAATGTGCCTGAGGAAGTGGAGGAGGAAGGAGAGGAAGAAGAGCAGAATCAGGAGAAGGAGCAGGAGGACCGTAAAATGGAAGAAGCGGCAGCAGAGCCATCCACAATGATGGAGGTAGAGGAATCACCGCCGGCAGCACCAACAGCTGAGGAAGAGGCAGGAGCAGCAGTAGCTCCGGTAGACGACTCCGTCGCCCGCGTCCTAGCCGTGATGACCGATGCTGCGGCGGATGAGGCTAGCGTTCATCTTCCTGCACCAGACAGCCATCAACCACAGATCGATACGGTGGACGACGATTCGACAGCAGCAAAAGCAGGAAAAGCAGCAGCAGCAGCAGTACCACCACCACCAACAGTAACAACATCATCAACAGCTGCACCAGCAGCAGCAACCGCCACACTCCCACTTCCACCACCTCCCTCCCAGCTACCACCACCCCAATCAGTAGACCTTGAGCCACCCCCTTTGCTCTTTACCACCGAGGCCGTCCTGGATATGGAGGACGCCTACGGGTCAGGCCTAGGCGACTCCACCCTCGAGACAGTCAAGGCCCTCCTGGCCGATCCCACCATCCTTGACATCGTCGAAGGCCAATGGCTCATCCAAGCCATGAAACAGCAACTCGCCTCCACGATCGTGACCCGGCTGGACGACAAACACACCGAAGCCGCTCAACGCCTCGCCCTCCGCCACGCCCAAGCCCAACAACAGCTTTCCTCTCTCCCCTCCCTCCCTCCCTCCTTCCACCAGCAGCTCGAGCAAGAGCGGCAAGCGCTAGCCCTCGCCTGCGAAAGGGAGCGACGTCAAGTAGGTGCACAACTCTCAATCGAACTATGGCAGCTCCTAGAGGCTCAGCAGGCCGTGTTGGGGGAGGGAGAAGGAGGGGCGGGGCTACCCGAGGTGACGGTAACGAGGGATCGAGCAGCAGTAGCCACACAGCAGCAGGTCCTGAGGGTCGTCACGGCCAACATGCAGCTCTATCATTTCCATCAAAGGAGGCAAGCATTAGCGGAGGAAGTGGCAAAGCACGGTGAGCTCGCCCGACAGCTACAGGGTCCTCCTCCTCCTCCTCCTCCTCCTGCTGCTGCTGCCAGTGACTTGGCCTCCTCCTTGGTCCTACCCCCACCCACCGCGGTGATGCTCCCCTCTCCCTTCTTCCCCCCTTCCTCTTCCTCCTCCTCCCTCTCCTCCCCTCTCCCCAGCAGCACACGTGGGGGAGGGAAGGACAGCAGCAAGCGGGAGCGGGTTTCTCGTTGGGAAACCCCCGTCCCTTTGACAGCTGACGGCAAAGTTAAGGTTGGTACTAAAGGAAAAAGAAACAATAGAGGAGGGGAAGAAAGTGGTGATGGGGGAGGAGGAGGAGGAGGAGGGAGAGGCAGCAGACAAACCAGGGCAAAAGTAGAACGGAGGGGCAGTACACGCGAGCGCGGCGCTGCTGCTGCTGCTGCAGCTGCTGCTGCTGCCGCT
>AFGO01000038.1:13189-36094 GCA_004335405.1 Nannochloropsis granulata CCMP529
CGCTGCGAGTCCTGGGGCACGGTCGCCACCGCGGAGGAGCAGTCGAAGGAATGAGGGAGGGGAGAAGAGAGACAAAAGAGGCAAGGGGAGTGGGAGGGAGAGTGAGGAGCCTAACCCGCCGCCGAGTGAAGACAATAGGGCGATTCTTCGGAAGATGATGCGGCACTTCAAATGAATAGTCGTTGAGAAGAATGAAAGAGTAAAGGAAGGCAACGGCATGCTTTGCTTGCTGGCGCTTCTTCTTCTTGTCTTTTCTGTGATGCGTGATGACAGGGTGTTTGGCGGCGTCCCTTCATTCGCATTTCTTTTCTTCTCGTTTTCTTCTCCGCGCGTCGGGCCATCCTTACCTCGCATTTCTCTTTTCCTCCTTTTATCTTGCAACGCACCGCCCGCGTGTTCTTGTCCTGCTTTTCCAGGCCTCTTCCCTCCTCCTCACTTACGCTTCTGCTTCTGTTCGCGCAACAACCCCACCTCCTCTGATTTGAGAAGGACCAATCGATTAAGGCTGATGCTGCACGAAATCATGGCCACAAGGACCGCGCCTAGAATGACACTTGTTATGGTGAACGGGATTTGTTTGCCACCAAAAAGTTTCTCCAGTAGACTATTGAGCCACAGCGCGAGGTTATGGCCTGGCAACGAGCGAGTATGGATGGCTAGGCTATGCACTCCCATCAATGTCGCGTCCATAAAGTTGAGCAGGAGCAAGCTCGCCACGACAGCCGGCAGGGCCCAAAGGGTCGCGTAGTGGATGGTCTCCTTCATTTTTGTAGGGGATTTCGGGGGTTTGGGATGGCCTGTGTTGTGTTGGGTTGGAAGTGAAGGAGGGAGAAGGATGAGAGAGAAGGATGAGATGGGGTGAGGAGGAGGATGAAGATGATGACATGGGGTGAGGAGGAGAAGGTGGAAAAGGATGAGGAAGATGTATTAGAGGAGGGATGCAGTGAGGAGGCAGCCATTTTTAGCTCCCCCAGCCCCCTCCTTTCTACCCTCCTCCTTCTCCTCCTCCCTCGTACTCTCTCACAGTCTGCATCTCCCTCCATCCCCCATTCCCCTCCAGCGTCTGCCCTCCCCGGATCGCCGGCGGTCTAACCTCCTTCCTCCCCCCTTGACGGTGGCCGACAAGCCTGGCTGTTTAAAGGACATGCTTAGTGGAGAGAGGGTAGAGACTGGGGTAGAAGATAAGCGTCATTTCATAATTTATCGGTGATGCACGCGGATATCTCCAGAGAAAACAAAGCACGTGACCAGGCATCTAAAGTAGGGATGGGCCGGCAGAGTTGAGGCTGCCGCATCATTCTTCGGATTCCTATGATATGAAGTACGATATCATCAATCGCAACCAATGCACGCTATATGTCCGCATGACTTTACATTAGCTCTTATACAGCACGCAAAGACGTACGCGTGTACGTCAATAGGATGCCAACTCCCCAACAACAGACGAGCCAGCCCGAGCCAACCTCTCCGCACCATCGCCAATCAAGCTATCTACGTGGCTTGGCTGCTTGCTACCGCAGGGTTGCCCCTCCTCCTCCCCCAACGCCCATTTACAGGGATTGCACATGTCTTCCCTCAACTGGCTTCGTTGTGTGCGTTATCCAGAGGCAGAGCAGCACCCAGAGTACGCCTGATGCGGCTCTCATTCCCTGAAACTACCTTTGCTTCCACCTCGATCCAGACGCTCACTTGTACTTGTGTATCCCCGCCTAGTGCGAAGCATGGGGCCATCCCTCCCATGTAATATCTCTCACCCCGCCACTCACACATCCTGCCCTGTATATTCCCCATTTTCAACCATAGACCTGGCACTTTTTCTGGTAAGCAAAACAGGTAGCCCTTTTTGAGCAGATCCTACATCCCTAGCTCCCACACCTTACTACACTACCTCGAGTTTGTCGGCCACTTTCAGAACATCATCACAAGTTGCAGAGCATGAGCGAGGATATTGTGCCCGTCGTGCTGTACTCTTTGTCAGCCGCCGGCCTGCTCTACGTCATCCGCACCCGCAAGCACGAGTTAGTAGCCCGCAAATCCGATGGCAACGACGCTTCATCGCCACGGGTCCGGGGCGTCTCGGCCGACCATATTGTTGCCTTAGAGAAATCAGACAAGGGCGCGCTCATTGATCACCCACGGCGGCAGGCGCTCAAGACAGATTTTGTGGGATTCAGCACCATGCAACGCAAGTTGATCTTGGTGATGGTCGGGTTGCCGGCCCGAGGCAAGAGTTACATCGTCAAAATGCTCATTCGTTATTTGACCTGGACGGGCATCCATGCAAAGGTGTTCAATGTGGGCGAGTTTCGTCGCAAGCTGGTGAGTGAGTGGGGATGGGGTGTGAGGGGAGGGGGTTGGGTAGGGTTTGTGCGTTTAGCGATGGAGCACTGATCTTTAATCTTCTCTTGTCATATTTCTTTCTGTGGCATGAGTTTGAGAGTCACATTGGAAGCTTTTGGAAGCTTCCCATATCTTTAATTAGATCCCCTCCCTCATTCAGGCTTATGACATGGAATGCCTTCTTTAAAAAAAAAGTAAAAAAAAAAGTCATATCTTCCTCTCCTCCCTTCCTCTCTCCACTCTCCCTCTCCAAAAACAGGGCTTAAGCGGCGTTGACAAGTCCTTTTTCGAGGCCAACAACGCGGAGGCGCAGAAGACGCGAGAGAGCATGGCAGCTCAAGTGTTGGATGAGGCCTACGAATGGCTGTCGGCGGGGGGGGAGGACGAACCACGCGTTGCGCTGTTCGACGCGACCAACACCACGCGGTCTCGACGTGAGAACCTCCTCGCACGCAATCGGCA
This sequence comes from Nannochloropsis granulata CCMP529, assembly GCA_004335405.1. NCBI lineage: Eukaryota > Eustigmatophyceae > Eustigmatales > Monodopsidaceae > Nannochloropsis > Nannochloropsis granulata. The sequence continues at coordinate 15,992 of AFGO01000038.1, forward strand.
GGAGACGAACGCCACCCTGTTGTTTGTGGAGAGTATTTGCGACGACGAGGAGATTCTGCATCGGAATTATAGCATGAAACTGCAGAACAATGATTACAAAGGAATGGATCCTGCGGTGGCCCTTGCTGATTTCAAGCAGCGGGTGAGGGCCTACGAGGAGGTCTATGAAGAGCTGGGGGATGACGAGGACGAGGGGCAGATCTCCTATATTAAGGTGTATAATGTGGGACGAAAGGTGGTGACGAGGAATACAACGGGGTATATCCCCTCGCAGATTGCCTTCTACTTGCAAAACATTCACATAGAGCCCCGCAAGATCTGGTTGACGCGCCACGCCGAGTCCTTGGATCAGGTTAAGAATGTCTTAGGCAGGGATTCAGGAGACCTAACAGACGCCGGTCGCCAATACTGCCTCATGCTCACGCGCTTTATCAAGGCTCAACAAGAAAAAGTAATGGGCACGGGGCATGAGGTCCTCATCTTGGCCGGGACCCAGCAAGTCCACCATGCCACCATCGAGCACCTCCAACTCATCTACCCCTGTGTATCCACGCCCCTCCTCAATGAACTTCGTGGCGGTGATCTTGACGGGATCGACCGCACGCAGCTGAAGACTCTCTTCCCCGAGGTGTGGGAGGGACGGATGCAGGACAAGCTTAACTACCGGTATCCTGGTGCTGGGGGAGAGAGTTATGCCGACGTCATCCAGCGCATCCGACCTATAATTGTTGAGTTGGAGCGGCAACGGCGGTCGGTGTTGGTGGTCTGTCATTTGGCAGTGCAGCGTTGTTTGTACGGGTACTTCATGGGGACGGCCATGTCGGAGATTCCCTATTTGGATTTGCCCAAGCATGTAGTTATCGAGCTTACGCCTGGGCCCTTTGGTACCACTGAGAAGGCTGTGCCTTTGTTTGAGCGGGACAGTTTGATAGAATAGGGGGTGAGAATAGAACGAGAAGGGACGAAGATGGGCATTGTACATGAATGAAGGAGAAGAGAGTACTTCGTTTTCGTTGTTTGTTCGTGTGTCGTGTACACACACAAGGCACGCGACAAGCATTGAGAGAAGCAGAAGAACCACATTGTGTGAATAGAGCAAATCAGTGGTTAGTCGGGCTCCGTGGCGAGGCCGAAAGAAACACACACACGCATGACCGCACGTGGTAATGCGCATTTGTGAAGTTGGAAGTAAAGAGAATCAGTAAAAAGAAAAAGGGGAAAAAAAGGGTACGTAAGCGAGAGGAGAGAAGTCTATTGATTGATAGTTTGTCGAAGCCAAATGCACGAAATCAATGACAAAAATCATGCAATGAATATGCCACTAGAAAGAGGAAAAATGCCCCCTTCACTTAGTGCCGTTGCTTTCCAAAACGAGTAGGAGAAGGGTGCAGCGAGATGCTTGGTGGGGGCGTGTGACTGAAAGGGTTTCTTTTTCTTTCTCTCTAGAACACTTATAAGACTGAAAAGGAATGCATTTCTTCTTTTTTCACTTCGCACTCCTCTTACGATAGTAATGATGGAAAATGCGGAAGGAAAGGAAAATTTTGCGCTAGGGGCGACCCAGGAAAAGTCAAAACCCTTCCTCTGTACATTCAAATTTGCGAGCCCTCAACACCACAAACACAACCACGCTCCATGACACACTTCATCCACCAAGTTCAGGCCCTCGCCACCATTTATGTACGCATTTGACAGCGTATACGGTCCTAAAAAGCCGCGAATCCGCAACAGCGCCCCGGCCAGCGCCCAATCGCCAAAACCAACAGAGAGGCCGCATTCTTCCCCACGCCTTCTCACGCAAGGTCCCCTTGAGCGGCAGTGGCACCAGCATTTAACGAAATCACCTTATCCATATAAACCAAGATCAGGTGCGTGAGAAGCAGCAGGCAGCAGCAGCAGGAGCCACAGGCACTCTTCGTCCTCCTTCCCATCATCACTCGGCTGGAGCAGCAACAATGAATCGTCGGACGACTGGGGGCATGGGTATGGACGGATCTCAAACTGGTGGCGCCTCAATTCCCCTGACCTACCCATACGGAGCCTCTATCAACACGCCGCCATCCGCGGTTGGCGTCGACGTGGAGAGCGAGAGCGGCTTTCTCTTGCACCACCAGACAGGCGTGGCAGACTACGATAAGCTCAGTCAGCACCACCATCCCTTTGGGGCCGGGGGCACGGCACAGGGCGTTTCCCTTGCGTACTCGAACCCTGTCAACATTGGACCCACGGCGTCCTTCATTTGCTTGGCAGGCCTCTTGTGTTTCATCATCCTTCCCTCCAGCTTTCGTTGTGCCGTTTTCGTCCTGACTATTTGCGCCTTGGGCACGTTGTTCGCTTATTGGTTGTCGCGCTATGTGCTGTCAAAGGATGATGGCACGGCCGAGATGCGCGCCGTCTCAAACCCCATCCGGGAAGGGGCCGGTGAGTCAACGGAGGAAGTGAGGGGGGCAGGGCAAGGAGGGAAGAAAGGGAAGATGTATGGGATCAAATTTTACTAGACTTGTAGTCCGATTTCCCTGACATTCTCGAATGATCCTTTCACTTTCATAGAGGGCTTTCTGCGCGTTCAATACAATGCCATAGCCAAAATTGCTGTGGTGCTTTCCATCATCATCACGTTGTCCTACATGCTACGACCCGCGGGCGGCGGTGGCAACCACGGTGTTGGGAAGCTTGGCAACACCATGCTGGGCCTGCTCGGCTCGCTCTCCTTCATTCTGGGTGCCCTCTGCTCTGCGGCTGCGGGTTACTTGAGCATGTGGGTAGCGGCGCATACCAATATCCGCGTCACGAGCGCCGCCCGCCGGTCGTACATGGAGGCATTGATCGTCTGCTTTAGCGGAGGCGCTTTTTCGGCTGTCTTGGACATTACTTTGTGCGTCGCAGGCGTGACCAGCCTCTACCTAGGGTTATATCTGGTGTTTGTCCCCACCGGCATTCTGCACGCAGGGGAAGTGCCCATGCTCATGGTGGGTTATGGCTTTGGGGCCTCGTTTGTCGCGCTGTTTATGCAGTTGGGTGGGGGAATTTACACCAAGGCGGCTGATGTGGGCGCGGATTTGGTTGGGAAGGTGGAGAGTGGTATTCCGGAGGATGACCCACGGAACCCTGCTGTCATTGCGGATCTAGTTGGAGATATGGTGGGCGATTGCGTGGGTTCGTCCTCGGATGTGTTCGAGTCTGTGGCGGCTGAGATTATTGGGGCTATGATTCTTGGGAGTACCCTGGCGAAGGAGGCGGGGTTAGCGGACCCGACGCCGTTCATGTTCTTTCCGTTGGTGGTGCATGCTCTGGATATCGTTGTTTCGTCGCTGGGGATTATGTTTGTAGGTGCCACGAACCAGTCGCGCAACCAAGACCCGATGAACATCCTCAAAGGGGGCTACTACGTCACTGCCAGCACGGCCGTCGTCGGATTTATTATCACATGTTGGCTCCTTCTTTCCGTGCCGGACGCGCCGCAAGCTTGGTTGCATTTCGCGGGATGCGGGGGTTTGGGGATGATGACTTCCTATGTGTTCATCGCCTCCACGCAGTATTACACAGACTATGCCTATTACCCCGTCCGCTCCATCGCCGAGGCCAGTACCACGGGCCATGGGACCAACATCATCACGGGTGTGGCGGTGGGGATGAAGAGCACGGTCACTCCCTCCATCACTGTCTCCTTCGCTGTTGTGTCTGCCTATCACTTGGGCCGTACCTCGGGGGTGGGTACTGGTCACAACGCAGGCCTTTTTGGCACGGCTGTCGCCACGATGGGCATGCTCTCCTCTGCTTGCTACGTCCTTTCGATGAACAACTACGGGCCCATTGCGGACAATGCGGGGGGTATCGCCGAAATGAGCCAACAGCCCGAGTTTGTGCGAGAGTCTACCGATCGTTTGGACGCGGCGGGGAATGTGACCAAGGCCATAACGAAGGGCTACTCCATCGGCTCGGCTTCGTTGGCGTGTTTTTTGCTCTTTGGGGCGTTCATGGATGAATTCTCGCAGTTTTCGGGCAAGCCTTTCCGAACCGTGGATATTGCTGTCCCTGAGGTGTTAATTGGTGGGTTAATAGGCACCATGATGGTATTTTATTTTGTCGGCTTGACTGTTGCGGCCGTGGGCAAGACGGCAGGCGAGGTGGTGAAGGAGGTCCGTCGGCAGTTCCGCGATAACCCGGACATTATGACTTTCAAGGCCCGTCCGGACTACCGGTCGTGTGTAGCGCTTGTGACGCGTGCAGCTTTGCAAGAAATGGTGTGGCCGGGCTTGCTCGCCACGGGGCTACCGGTGGTGGTGGGACTGGTGTTTCGAGGGGTGGGGGCTTTTACGGATCGGCCTTTGTTGGGCGCGGAGGTGCTGGCGGGCTACTTGATGTTTGGGACCGTGACGGGCATTATGATGGCGCTGTTTTTGGATAACGTGGGCGGGGCCTGGGACAATGCGAAGAAGTATATTGAGTTGGGGAATTATGGTGGGAAGAACAGTGAGGCGCACAAGGCGGCTGTCACGGGAGATACGGTGGGCGATCCGTTCAAAGATACGGCAGGCCCGGCCTTGCACGTTGTGATTAAGCTTTTGTCGACGACGGTGTTGGTGTTGGGGCCGTTGTTCATTAATTAGAATTGTGAGAGGACTAAGCCTGGTGGGAGGGAACATGTAAGGGAATCACTGTGTCTGTACGTGTCGAGCTACAAATGAGAAGAGGCTTGGTCTGACTCCCAACGCTTCTTTGCGCGTGTCGTGTTGTGCGAAGAAGTGTGTGTTGATTATAGGGAATGTAGACAAACCTGCATGTGTCTGTCGCGTACACACAAGTTGTCTCCCAGCAAAGATCGGACTACGTGTGCGCCAGATCTACTCCCCCGTCTCCAGTGTCCTTCCTGGCCTTGCCACCTACAGCCTCTGTAGTCGATGAGGGTAATGAAAGTACCTGTACCATTTCCCTTGACCTGCCTATCCATTCAAAAAAGAATTCAGAAATAGACGTAGAGACATCAATTTGCTTTTATGCTTTGCGATATGTTTTCACATTTTTATCACATCACCCTGCTTCACTGAAAAACTTACCAACCAACCGTAAACGAAAGCGAAAAAAGAAAAAGACTTGGGCACAAATTACGGTTAGCATGCTTTTTTCCCCTTTACATGGCTCCCTGCTCACTCAGGCGCCACCTCGAGCTGAAACTCTGGTGGCAGCTCCTGGTTGTCAAGCTCGTCCCCAAACTCCGCCAGCCGCCTCTCCTCCTCCGCTGCCTCCTCGTCCTCCGTCGTGAACACACCGGTACTCCCCGCCGCGCCACTACCCTCCTCCTCTCCTTGACCACTCCCTTCTCCCTCGGTACCCGTGGTCGCATGCGGCCTCTCGGCTCGAAAAACCGCCTTGGTATAGTCAGTGCTACCGTCCCAGTAGGACGACTGCAGCTTACGTCCGGCAAAAAAGCGGCCGTTCATTAGCTTGACACACTGCTCCGCCGCGAAGGCCGTGCCAAACTTGATGACAACCACCCCCTCCGGGTGCCTCTCAAAAATAGTCATCTTCTCCAGCGGTCCCAACGCCGAGCATTCCCCTTCCAAGTCCTCCTGCAACTCCTCCACAAATCCCGGTGCCTGGCACTGAGTGGGATGAAACATGTTCTTCACCACCACGATGCGCAGTGCTTTGCCCCCCAATCCCGTGTCGTCCGCCTCGGCCCAAGAAAGTGCTTGCTTGGCAGCCGCCCGCGCCACTTTGGCTTTGGCTTCATTTACCTTCCGCCGCTTTAGGGGTCCTCCTCCACCACCCTCCACACCATTCTTGCCAACTGACTTTTGCTGGAAGATGGCCTTGGTGATGGTCATGGGCCAGCCTGGTCGGAGCAAGCCCCCGTTCAGAATCTCCACAGCCAGTTCCACTGACTCGGGCCGGACGTAAGCCACCGAGGCATCACCCTTGGGTGCGCCCGTGGGGTCACGATAGATCTTCACACGAGGTTGCTGCGTCTCGGGGTCCACCGCCAAGATGCCGACCTGCTTGAAGTGCGCCTCTAGCTCCTCCACCGTCGCGTCCGAGGGCAGGCCCGTCACGTACACCCACTTGTTGGACGCCTTGTCCCACCCCTCTCCACCACGATTCTTCTTCTTCTTCTTCGTCTTCTTCTTCTTTGATGCATTCCCACCCTCGCCGCTTGGAGATGCTCCCAACGAGGCCTGCCGTACCGTGCTGCCGTTCCCCTCCCCCTCGTCTTCCTCTCCCTCACCTTCTTCCTCGCCTTCCTCCCCACTCTCCTCTCCCGAACCCGCCTCCTCCCACTCATTCGTCTGAGGATTCAGCCGATACTTGGTACCATCATCCGCCACATACGACTGCTTCACGCTAAGAGCACTTCTTGACCTTTTCGCAGCAGCCGAGGCTGCGGCAAGCGAGAGGGTGGGCATCTCGTCGGCGTCAAACACCTGCCGCTCGTCCACCACGGACGCACCACCCCTACCGCTACCGCCTCCATTAACCTCTCTCTCCTTGTCTCTCTTTTGCTCTCCGCCTTCCCCATCTTCACCTTCTTCTTCCGACCGCATCAATAGGCGCACCACTTGCCGGAGCTCCTCCACCTCCGACAGAGGCTTCCACCCTCCAGCCAAATTCTGGTGCCAGACCAGGCTCAAGCCATCAATCTCGCCACCTTGCAGCAGTGCTGCCATATGCTTAGCCTCGGATGGGCCTTGCTGCTCCCCATCCTTGTCCACATAATACCAGGCCGCGCCCTCCGCCTCGAGCACGGCCTTAAAATTGGTCATTTGCCCCACCGGCCGCCAGTCGTCCATGCCAGGTGTCCAGCAATACGACGAGGTGTCGAGTCCAGGCAGCCTCCGCACCAGCATCCGTATGAGGATGGACTCGGGGAAGGGGCCCTATATTGGGTGGACGATTTGCATGGGAGTTGTGAGTGAAGGGTTGGAAGACGGAGGGAGGGACGAGCATTGAGCAGGGTGGTGAGGGCTAGTGATATGGGCTAGAGAAACATTGTAGAGGCAGCAAGCACCACCACGGCCACTATACGCTTGGCGGCAACGCGTTTTAGCTCTTGCCTAATTTATCCTTGGCTTCTGAGGTTGTTGCTGCCTTTGGAGGCCTTGCGTACACCATTACCCCAAAGCCTTTCCCCCACCGAGACAGACAAAGGAAGCTCGCAAAACAACGCACCTTCTTGTCCCCGGAAGGCGCCAGGTAGTTCCACATACGCTCCCCGACCACCTCCTCCGCCTCTGTCATGCTTATTTCCATGATTTATTGTGTGTTGGTGTCGTTGGTGAGCAGAGGAATCAAGATGATGCGATGAGCTTGGTAGGATGAGCACAGCGGCGAAAAGGAGGCCAAGGACAAGGCGAAAGCAGAGTCCCTAGGCAGCAAAGCGTCAAAAATCTCTAAATGCGGACGTGTACGGGTAGGTGGGGGGTGCGAGAACGGTTTTGTCTGAGAAGTGTATAACTCCAACACTCGCTTCAATCATAAGCTGTGTATGGCGTGTAGGAAGTGTATGGGCCTTTATTTCACTACTTATTAGAATTTGTTGCTCCGAATGAAGAGCCGGATTTGGAAATAGGAAAGGATTTGGAGAGGGATGAGAGCAAGCATGCTTCGAAATAAGATGCAGGGAGGGGGAAAAAATGGAGAGAGGCAAGAAAAATGTGCTGCGCATTTAATGTAACTCTGCCGAAAGTCAAAAAGAAAGAAACATCTCCTCGGCGGGGAATCGAAAGGGAGAGCATCACGTTCAGCTCCGATCAAGAGCCAGTGACGATCTTAACCCCGGCCTCCTCCGTGACAGGGAGGGATTCTGACCACTATACTACCGGGGAATTGCGTTCCCTACGACAGTACTTACGTCTTTATCAACTAAAAATTATATGTTCACAGAGTTTAATCCATCCCAGTTTCTCTGAAATCTTATGTTATGTATTCCAATGCCACGCGCAGATTCTTGAAAGTGGACGATGACGCATGCGCGCAGATACACACATGAGGTGACGCTAAGTAACAATGCCCCAACCACTTACCGTCTTATTTTTTCCCTTTTTGGAGGGGGATGACTGGATCTCTTTTTTTACACTCACAGGGACACTCTGCTCATGGACCGCTGACTTATTACACACTGCTTCTTAAAACCGCTTTGTCCTTGAAGTGGGGAGGAATTTACCATGAACACTGACTGAGTCTACTGAGTCTACCTTGCATGTTCGGCAGAAGCTCGCGCAGGTGAACGGGTTGTCCACGTGTTCGACTTTCCACGTCGAGTTTACACTCAAATAATGTGAAACCATTCACAGCCGGTAGACCACACTCATTTACCGGTTCTATCAAGTCACATTCAAAATTGATGATTCCTGGCCCGTCTGGGTTTAATGATATCTTATGGAGAACAGGCTCTTTTTTTAAAGCCCGGCTTTCTTACCGCTCCTTTTCTACCATCAATTCTCAACCAAGCCACTCGGTAGCCCTAAATTGGGTTAAACAAAGTTTGAGAACTGGATCGCGAAATGAGCATGTGGACTCTCGTTTGAGTGTAGGCCTTCGGCATGCTTTCTTCACGTTTTTGCATGTTTCCGTAACGGGACATTTTGGATTCTGTCGGGGGACAGAGTTCGAGCTGATTATAGATAGCCTGATGCTAAGGAGAGCATCAAGAAAACGGGAGGCCCCTTCGGTTTCCCTGCAGAAGCGGCGAAATCTCTGGGTGTGGACTTTACTCACTAGCGCGTGTAGAAGGGAAAGGGGGCGGCGCTGAGTTTATTTTGAATTTCGGTCAATATCCTTCTGCTGATAACATTCGCTTTAGCCGCGACAAAAGGGACTTAAGCCTTTTTTCTGGTATAATATTTGATTCCGGATAGACCATCATTCCCCTGACTTGTCACTGATGCACTGACAAAGCGCCTAGATGAGGTTTTGCTGGCTCAGAAAGAGAGGCAAGTGAATAATGCCCTACACCTCAGTTGCGTGAGGGAGCAAGAGGATTTGGAGATTCCGCAATTATCGTTAACTGTGTGTCTGATCCCACGGCAAGCGGTGTGTGCATGGTCTGGCATGGCAATGTGACGAAACAAATGAGCTGGGCCGCCACTTTCAACGGCCGACGAACCATCATTCATCATTCGGCGCAGATCGCGCACACACCGCGTCAAATAACGCCGCGGGACTGCCTTCCTCCAGCTCATTCCCCCTTCACCTCCCTCACACACTATGTGTGCTTGCGCTGGCTGAATGCATTCATCAATTGCAACATCTGCGTCTTCTCAGCCGGAAGGCGTACGATGTGTGTTGCAGTAATGTCTTCAGTGTATCTCCTCGAAGGTATCCTTTATATTCCTCTAACGCAGCATTCTTCTCCCTCCTCCGCCATCCTCGAAGCACACACACATTACACTCAAGACTACACGACCGAGAAGGATGTCCTATCACGACCCCAAGCGCGGGGAGCACGGCGCGGTGGAAGCACCTGACGCGTCATCGTCCCCGTACTACTACCAGCGGCATGCCCAGAACCCCCTTGGTGCTTACCCGGTGGCCTCGCAGGAAATGCCCACGGATTACTGCCCGACCTATCAGCAGCAGCAGCAACCAGCGGCTTATACCCACCACCCGCATGCGCAGCACCACCAGCAGCCCCCCACCCAGCCCTACCCCAAAGCTGGCGGCGACGAGTTTTATGATCCCGAGGCGGCACAAGTGGCCGAGCATGTTCCTTCCTCGTTCATGGAAAACACTCAAGGCCAAATCCGCCTGGCGTTACTTCGGAAAGTGTATGCAATTTTGAGCATGCAGTTGCTCACCACGGTGGGCGTGGCCTGCCTGTTCTCTTTCAACCGCAGCGTCAGCGATTTCGTCCTTGCCACGCCCCAGCTCTTCACCCTCGCCCTCGTCCTGTCCTTTGCCTGCCTGATTGGCCTATTCTGCTTCAAGCAAAAGCATCCCTGGAACATGGTATTACTCGTGGCCTTTACGCTTTGTCAGTCCTTTCTGGTGGGCCTCATTTGCGCCATTTACTACCGGCAGGGGTCCGGTGAGCTGGTCTTGCAAGCTTTTGGGATCACGCTGGCTATCTTTATTGGCCTCACTGCCTACACCTATTACAGCGACAAGGACTTTTCCTTCTTGGGGGGTTTTTGTATGGCAGGCTTGATGGGCCTGATTGTTTGGGGGCTCATTTCCTGGCTGACGGGCTGGCGCTCGACGTTTTTTTACTCTCTATTTGGCGCTCTCTTGTTCTCCGCGCTTATTGTGTACGACACATGGTTGCTGTCGAAGCGGTTTGGCCCTGAACAGGCCATTGTTGCCAGCATCATGCTCTACCTTGATATCATTAACCTTTTCCTCTTCATCTTGCAGCTTTTGGGCGGCAACCGGCGTGACTAAGTGGTGGAGAAAAGGAAATACTTCCGGCGAGAAGAGAAGCATGCACATTGATGATTGAAGTAACAAAAAGGTCGCCCGACAAAGGATCTTAAGGGTGGGAGGGTGGAGAGCAAGAGTTCTGACACAAGGTAATCTGTAAATACATCGGAAGATGTGAGGTGTAAGATAGAGAAGCAGAGTTAGTTGTCCTTTATGGTATGCCGACGACAGATGGGCCTCGCTGCCTCGCATTCTCTGGCTCCGTATTCATCTATTCGTCACCCTGATCCTCCAGTCGATTTGTTTCTTTTATTTCTATGCATGATCGAAAATAGGAATGCTGGAGTAGAGAGGCCAAAATCAGAATGCCTTGATTTGAGCCACACAAAAAGAGCATACCCGGATTTCACCCACACGTTTATAGATACATATATCACCTACGCCCGAGATTCTGTACATGACAGCTCTGAAAGACGCCAAAATCAAAGAGAAAAAAAAGTCCACATAACTGACAGCTTTTTTAAGGCGCAGTTTTAACTTTCACACATGTTCTTTACTTGGCCGTTGTTCCTCACTCACGCCGTTACAGCCGTGCTCGCATCAACGAGGTCATCAGCGGCGCTTGCTCGTCGTAGCCGGTCGCGTGTCCGCCCCCGCGTGCGTCCAGCGGAACGTATGGTCGCTCCGTGGGACCAAGGTAGACTTGTCGGGGCCGCACAATCTTTTGTTCCTCCAACGGCCCAGCCAAGAGCTCGTCCCAATGGGCCAGCCAGCCCGCCATGCGGCCCATGGTGAATAGGACAGGGAAATAGTCGACAGGGAAGCCGATGGCCTTATAAATCAGGCCTGAATAGAAATCGATGTTAGGGTACAGCTTGCGCGCGACGAAGTAGTCGTCCGAGCGGGCTGCAGCTTCGAGAGCCGTGGCCAGGTGGATCAAAGGGTCGGCACCATAGACGTCGAACACCTCGTAAGCCACCTCCCTCACCAGCTGGGCCCGCGGGTCGTAATTCTTGTACACGCGGTGCCCAAAACCCATGAGCTTGCCCTTCTTGGCTTTCACAGCCTCCAGAAACGCAGGGATGCGCTCCACCGTCCCTATTTCTTGGAGCATGCGCAGGACCGCCTCAGTCGCCCCGCCGTGTAAGGGCCCGTAAAGCGCGCCGGTTGCTCCGGCAATTGTCGTGTATACGTCAGTGCCCGAGCTGGTCAGGTGGCGGACTGCGGCGGTGGAGCAGTTGAGCTCGTGGTCGGCGTGAGTCAACAGGATGATGTCGAGGGCTCTCACCACGCGCGGGTCGGGCCGGCTGTCACTTGCACGCGCTTTGCCCAGGCCCAGCAAGGAGAGAAAGTGCTCTACGTAGGCGCGGGGGTTGGTGGGGTCGAGGAGCAGTGCGGCCGATGGCAACGTTATACACGGCTCTGAGCCAGTGCGGTGCAGCAACAGGTGGGCGGCTAGGGTGGGGAAACTACCCAATAGGGTGATTACCTGGACTTCTCGCATGGCCCTGGACTTATAGACGCCCTGGCCGGCCAGGGCCGGATTGGCGTCGGCGCGGAGGGCACAGAAGGCAGCCAGGGTGCTGACGATGGACGTCATACTGTGGGCGTCGTGGCGAATGGTTTGCAGCAACGCCACCAGGTCTGTGTGGATCGCCGCCTGGTGCTGATAGACTCGGGCACAAAAGTGCTCGAGTTGGGGGGCGCTGGGCAGCTCGCCGTACAGCAGCAGGAAGGCCGCTTCCAAATAGCTTGAATGTTCCGCCAGCTGCTCAATGGGGTAGCCCCGGTACCGCAAAATTCCCCTTTCCCCGTCTATGTAGGTGATGTGGCTCGTGCAGACGGCCGTGTTCATATAGCCTATATAGGGTTGGGAGGGCGCATGGAGAAGCACAAGTGATGGATAAGAGGGACGATGAAGGATAGATCGATTTGATGTCAAGTGAAGAAACAAGCTTCTTAAATGGTAAAAAGGGAAAGCGCCCAGCCAAGGAAAGAGTACATGCCTTGGTATTTAGCCAGGATTTCCCTCTTTCGTTCCCTCTCAGGGTGCTGGTGCGCATAAGGGGGGGAGGAAAGCCGGTATATAGACATGTCAAACTTGACCCTTCTATCGTTTTTCCGTTCAAATTTTTGTACACACCTACATGCCTCACACTGTACACCATCCGGTCTTGTGTACCATCTAGGTCCTGGCTCTGTTTCTTCCATCCCATCACCTGCGGACCAATATCAATTCGTGCACAGTGACCCACCTACACCCGACGTACCTGGGTCGTAGGACATAAGCCCTGCCGCCGATTTGAGATCAATGGCTCTGATGCACCCATTCTTTACGGGCAGCCAGTGGCGTTTGCCTTGGTACTCGAGTATGACTTGTTGGTCCGCCTCGACGACGGGGTTGGACATGACCACCTGGTGCTGCTGCTTTAAATACTATGTATGGGTTGGGCGGGGCGACGGGGCCTGGATTATGTCCGTCGGGTATTTGCTCGATAGTCTCACACTGAGGGCTAATTTCGCAGTAGGAGGAGGAGGGGGATGAGGCGAGAGTTGACAAGGGCGTGATTTGGCCCGCTGTGTTGTGTGAGCGGATATCCTAGGTTAAACGATGTACTTTTTACTTTTTGCTTTGCTGCAGACATATCTGCTTTCTAACAGCTGCTGAGCACCGTGCATTCCTGTACCGTGGTTGGGGCCGTCGGGGGAAGAATTGAGAATGGTGGGGTGACTAACTTGACATCCAAAGGCACTAGATTCATGGGCCTCCTGTCATTAGCCAGCCTGGTTCTGCCATCTCTCGGCGATGATGACCAAGCGTTCTCTGCCTCGCCCATGCATGTACAACCCAGCTCCCCAGCTCATGCATCACAATACCATCGACAGCACATCTTTCCACGTCACCCACACGTTTCCCTCCCACCACCGCTACAGACCAAAGATGGAGTATTGGAATAGCGTCCTGGGGGTGAAACAAGGGAAAGGCCATGTCAGCGGCAGCATGGCCTCCTCCATCCCCCCGGCCGCTGCTCCTACAGCAAGAACGTTTGATGTAACCTTTGGCCCGGCCGACACTCAGCTGGGCATGACTATAACGTTTGACAAGATGGGACAACCTGTGGTGGAGAGTGTTGTTGCTGGGGGAGCGGCGAATCAGAAGGGTGTTAAGGAGGGCGACTGGGTGATCAGCGTCGACGGGAACCCGGTGGGCAATTACGAAAGCTTGGAGGTGGCACTGTGCGCCATGGAGCGTCCCGTTGTTTTCTCCTTTCGGTGTCCAGCAGACTCGATGTGCGTGGCAGACCGGATGACGAGCCCCAGCAGCAGGCACCGGAGCAATGTGTCGGATGCAGACGAGCAACGACGAAGGGCCATGCTTGCGGCTGCCGAGGAGCGTAGCAAGGCATATGAGCGGAAGATGGGCAAAGGGGGAATTGGTAATACGAGGGGGAGTAAGAAGAGTGGGGAGGGTCTTGACAAGTTCGCGGCCAAGGACGACGAGTGGACGCGTGCTCACGTTGAACAGATCAAGCGGTTCGAAGCTGAGCAGGCCGCTGCCCTCGGATATAATCCTTACGAATCTCAGAGCATGTCGCGAGGTAGGTCGAAGCGTCTGGACGAGAGCGCGGGTTTTTTTTTGGGGGGGTTCATACGCTTACACGTCACCGTAATTCCACACGAGAACCCTTACCTTCATCCTCACACCCCATCACCACGCACAGCACAAGCGCAGGCCCGGATCGAGTTGTCGGCACCGGTGCCTTCCACTGGATCGGCACGACCGTCTATGGTGCCAACGTTGCCCCCATCATCATCCTTGCCACGCGGCGACCCGTCTCCGTCCTCCTCGTCCATGACTTCCTCCTCACCCGAAGTGGGCAGTGGCATCCCGCAATTGAGTCAGGAGGAGTACGAGAGCCCCGAGGCCTTCAAGGCGAACGAAGAGGCAGACATGGCAATGGCGAGGATGCTCGACCAGCCCCCGGAGAGTTGGAGAGTCGCCGTCTCCACCATCCTCCGAATCCTGGTCAACGTCTTGGAAGACCCTTTCCAGGAAAAGTACAGGAGAGTCCGGCTTCAGAATCCCACCTTCGTGGCTAAAGTATCCGCCGTCACTGGGTCTTTGGACTTGCTTCATGCGGCCGGTTTTGGGTATAAGTTGGAGGGTGAGGAGACATTCTTGGCCTTGCCCTTGCCGGCGCCCGAGGTGCCTTTGCAGACCCGCGTCTTGTACCACCGACTCAAACAAATTTTAAATGATGCGGAGGACTCGAGGCTGGGAATGGTGTCGGCCTAGTCTTGACAGGGAGGGCAAAATAGGGCCCACCTCATGAGTTGGTGGCATATTGTACATGCGGTACCGAGGTAGTAAGGAAGTACATGCAAAATACGAGAACTGGGTGTGGAGGCAGAAAGGAGAAGGAACAACAAAATGCTATCTATGGCAGCGCGACATTTGTTGGTGGCAGCCGGCGGCATCGCATATGCATACGGTATTTATCACATGTTTCTTTGCATTTTATGTGTTGAGCTGAAGGACTTTCTGTGACGCACACATACATGTACAAATACCAATTCAAGTTACAAAGGACGACAAGTCTCTCGTGTGTGTATGTGATTGTGCGACCTTTCCTCGCACAGCTCTCGATACCACACACCCCGCTTTGCCTGTGTAACCGCCCATAAATGCACTTATAACACCCTACTGCCCCTGCTGACATTATATACAAGAGTGGGCACTTTGTCTGGTGCCTGCCCCTACCCCCCATCCATGTGACATGCTCTGCTTTCCATTGTTCACCTCTCTGCTCGATGCGCTGCCCCCAAAAAATGATATCTCGTCTCCTGAAGGCGAGGATAATCACATATCACTCAAGCACACAGCATCCCCATTGAGAACATCCCTTTCCTCCAAGCGGACCACTAGGACAAGCAGCAGGACCATTAGGACAAGCAGCAGCTCCTCATCAACGAAATCCGCCGCGACTCATCCGCGAACCCGCCTTCCTCTCTTCTAGACGCCTTTTGAAGGGCCTGCAGCATTTCTTGTCCCAGCCCGGATCCCAGCGTCTCATTGTTGGTCTCTCGGTTGTTTCCCTCTATATGCGCTATATGCGCCGCAAGCAGGACCGTTCCCCCTTCCCCGCCAGTCCCTTGCCCGACAACCGACCTCACCCCGGTCATGCCGACGGCATCACCGCCACCATCCCCATAGCGTGACAAGAACTCACTTATGAAGTGTTCGTGTCGAATCCCTGGTGCTCGGGCCAAGGCAAATGCAGCAAGGGCCTGGGCCGCGCCATAATGTAGCTCCTCAGCCAAGTAGGTGGCGCAGACAAATCCAGTGCGGTTCCATCCATAACTGCAGTGGATGGCTACGTAGTCCTGCGGGTTGGCCGAGACAAATGCGGTGATGCATCGATTCACGCGCTGGCATATAGCTCGACTGGGAATCTCCTTGGCCACGAAAAAGAAGTGTTCGTACTTGACAAGAGGGCAGTCTCGATTCAGGTCCTCCTCGTACAAACAGGAGTGGTTGGAGAGGTCCACGACTAGCCCAACATTCCGCCCGAGGTCAGCCTGCTCCTTGACAAACTTTCCGATGGTGTGTACACGCGCCTCGGACTCGGCCTCCTTGTGTAGGACAGCGCTCGAAGAAGGGGGCGTCGGAAAGTGCTGACGCTGCAAGTCAAGGGGCAGAGGAGTCTTCATGGGAATCACGCGGGAGTTGCCTAGGGGTTGGCCGTAATTCGTATAGTCTTTCCACTTGGTGATCTTTTGAAGCACCTTTGCCACGGCGTGACCCGGGGGGGTGTCGTTGGCGTTGTCAGGCCCTGGGGCAGCTTGGGGCAGCACAGGTGTGTGGGAGCTCTCCAGTTTAGGCTGGCTCTTGTGCTGTTCGTGTGCGTGCCCTTGGCGGCCTCTTCCGTAAGCGTGCCATACCAGGCCGTCGGCGGCTGCAGGAGCATGCGTTTCTAGACTCCGTGTCTCGTCCAACATTGTTTCTGTCGGAGGAAGATGATTTGGGCTTGGGCTGGAGGGAGGCAGGCCTCGCATTGGCTAGCCGGAAATGAAGAGGGAAAAGACTGCTCTGTTCTCACTTGCCCCCTTGTTCTACTCCTTATATCTGCGCTCCAACGACGCCTCGCTGCTCTCTTGTTATGGAATGTATTGTGCGTGGGAGTGTGAATTTATGCAAGTATGGTGTGCGGGCACGCGGGACAGGCTCCGCTGGTCTTGCCAGTCGTGGTTTCGTGCTGGCTGGCAAGTGAAGCGATCGGGTGTCCACAATGTTACTGGGCTTTTATGCTTAAATAGAACTGATCGACTGTACTATCTACTGTTTTTGTCCGACTCGCAACAACGGCTGCTGCTGCCGTTGTATTGCCTTCTAATGTATTGTTGTGGTTGGAGCAGGTGTCCAAGCCCGCCAGCAGCCTCGTGCCGTCAAGATCAAGCTCATCATACAAAAGTTCCCCTTCATACTACCTACAGGGTCCTGCCGATCCGCCGGTGCGACTTCCCCGCCCCTATTTCCGTATAGAACGCTGCCTAGCTAGACCCTGCGACCACGCCGCACACCCCACGATGAAAATCCTTGTGCAGCTGCTGTCCCTTCTCCTCCTGTCCTCGAGTCACGCGTTTGTTGTCCCGACCTACCGCAGTCGGACAACGTCTTGCACCACCGCTATGTCGAAGAGCAACCATTGCATGACCAAGACCAGCAGCAGCTGCATTAGCTGCATCAGCAGGAGTAGGAGGCTAGGACCGCTGCGTGCGGCTGACGGCGAGGACAATCCGGAGAAGCGGGAGCTGGACCGTCTGTTTGAGGAGGCGGAAAAGGCGAACCAAAGCAGTGCGTTCGGGGACGCTGTGAAGACCACCGTGGACCGGTTGCCGCTGCCAAGTTTAGGGGTTCCTAAAGCGACCAGCCCAGAGCCCGGCCGGCCATTCCGCTTTCCGGCCTACGGCTTCCTCTTCTTGTCAATGATGCTGGGGATCAGCTTCACGGGCTCGCTCGCGGAGCTCGCGGGTGGCAAGCCACTCTTGGGGCTGATTGGCACGACCGCTGTGGTGGCGATTGCGGGTCCTGGCTTTGTTGCCTCGTTCGTGGTGGCAGTGAAGCGATACAAGGAAGAGGAGAAAGAGGATAATGCTCGCTTAGAAGAAGAGGAGCGTCAGGAGGCGCAAGCCCGGCGACGGGCGCTGCAGGGGCCTGTACCGCTAGAGGCCTTGAAGAAAAAGGAGTAAACAAAGATCGCGGAGCTAGGTATTAGCAGGTTTATTGTTACAGTACTGAACATGCGTGTGTGCCTATGTGGCCTTTGAAGAAGGAACATCCGGAGAGATTAATGGAGCTGTCAGATAAACAAATGCTTAATTGGTCTTCCTGTGTTGTTTTGCTTGATCAAGCAGTCGCATGATTCTCGAAACTGAAACAATGGACCAAAACTAACAACAGAAGAATAGTATGTATGTGGTATTAAAATGCGATTTCATTCTTTTCACAAGCCCATTCCTTCCAAGTCAGTGGCTTCTCTTATTGACCCCATGTCATCCTCTTCGACGGTCCTGTGGTGCTCTTCTCCCTCTTCCTTCTCTTCTTGCTGTTCTATGGGCTCCCCGCTGTAGCAGTCACCGGCACCTCCGTCCTTGCTTGAGCCTCTCCCGCCGCCGCCACAAACACCGTTACTGCTGCTTACCCCACTTCCCTCGTCCACCGGCAAGTCCTCTTCCTCCATTTCGATCTCTAAGGGAAAGCGCAGCACTGCCGCAACACCGCCCAGCTGGTGCAGCTTCTCGCCCGTGACGTGCAAGCTGGAAAAGCAGAGGAAGCGGCCGCCTTTGGCCTTGACGCTCTCCACCAGGTCCACGAAGCGGCGACGCGCCAGGAAGTCACGGCCCCGGAAGATGGAGTCGCTCATGAGCAGCATTTCCACTGCGTCATGCTCGGCCGCAACACTCACGTGGTTGAAGCCGTAGTGTGCGCGGTCGGGCTGGGCCGAGAGCATGGCGTAAAAGTCCCCTAAAGCCTGCACCTCGCCCACCGCCTTGGTGTCCGACAAGCGTGCCTGGATGCCGGGTTGCGTCAATACCTCCTCCAGCGCGTGCTTGTGGCCCGATGAGGAGTGGCAGAGCACAAATTTGGCCTTGTTCTGTAGCAGCGGCTTGTCCTCCTTCAGCTGGGCCTCGGCGTTCATGAAGGCAAAGAAGTCTGAGTTCACGAAGCCGGGACTGGCCAGCAGCACGGCCTTTACCAACCCAAAGTTTATGTGCCGTATCAGGGCCTCGTACGTGGCGCGGTAGAATTTTTGCAGCGCCTTGTCGTGGGCAACGTTTCCGGCCCGCTTCTTAGGGATTGACATCTGCAGGAGGGTTGGGTGGGGGATGAGGGAAGACAGAGGTAGGGGGACAGTGGGTAAAAGGAGAAGATGGCAACCCATAAAAATGAGAAGAATGAGGAAAATCAGGAGATCGCACGGAAAGACAAAAACGATACCCGGCGACTGTTCCACCAATGGCTTGAACAGCAACAGGCAGACAAGATCTAACCCCAGAGTTAAAGAGCAAGATCCCAAGACGTACATCGATCCGCTGCCGCACGATGGTCATGGAGCCCGTGAGAAGGCAAATATTGGCCAGGCCGGGCTGCATGACAATGGCGGCGACTTCGGCCTGCTTGACCGGGTCGCAGGCCTCGTCCAAACGGTCGAGCACCACTGTGTCCCAGCAGGCCTTTTGGATGGTGAAATTCCGCTGCAGCTCCAGGTCCAAGGTATGGTACGCCCCCATCTGAGGTAATTGGAAAGGCAGGACGAAATTTAATACGTGAGTGTGCATCCCTGTCATTCTCCTTTCTTACCTTGACGTGCTCCGATTCCTCCCGATTCCGGCCACTCAAGCGCAGGACACACGTGTCCGGATCGAACTGCACGCGCTCCACCTGAATGGTTAGGTTCAGACGAATTTTGCTGCTGGTCGTTGAGCCCGTGGCACTCTCCTTGACCACCTTGCGGAACGTCGTGGTCCGCACCAGGTCTCCTTCACTTATCAAATTGTAGATCGCCCACATGTCCTCGGGTTCCTCGGGCCGCAATACCACCGTCCCTTCTCCATCCTTCCCGCTCACGTCCCGGTTCACCAGCTTCATGTCAGGTACGGAGGGGGTCGCCCTGGCGTGGAGGCTCTTGTCGCGTGTGGGGGCTACTTCTTAGTGTTGCTGTGTTGTGAAAAGAAAATGGGCAGATGGTGAGGGGGCGATGGCGCGGACGTCATTCCGCCGAGACCGCGGTATACGCTTACCACTACATCACACAACGCACACAGGAGGAAAGATTCGCTCCAGACATGCCGTCGTCGGCTACCAAAAAGAGAGGAGGAGCCGGAAGCAGTGGCGGGCTTTCGACGCCCTCTCCCTCGGGTAAAGGTGAGTTTCTTGGGGCAGAGGAGGGAAATGAAGCGGTGGAGGACAAGGGAAGCGGGCTTTCAGACTCCTGCAGCATCCGTGCAGGTCTGAACTTTCTAGCGCATGTCTAGGCCTCTCACTCAATTTATTCAGGGGTCACTCAAGCTGTATTAAAAACACGACAACCTCCTCCCTCTGGTATCTGAAAAATACTGCATTCATCGGCATACCTCATACACTTTGCCACTGACCTACAGGAGGTGGAAGAGGACCGATGACCACGCCGTCGTCTTCTGGTAGTAAGAAGAAACAGCAGCAGCAGCAGCAGCAGCAGCAGCAGC
>AFGO01002825.1:0-20837 GCA_004335405.1 Nannochloropsis granulata CCMP529
TCCTTCAGCACATCAACCGCCTCGGCCCTTCCTCCCCCCCTCCCTGTCCTGACATGCGCGAAAACCTCGAAACTATCCCTCCTTCTCCCCCTCCTTCCTCTCCCTCCTCCCCCTCCTCCTCTTCTTCTTCCTCCTCCTCCTCGCGGCTGCTCGCTTCCGTCTTGTCCCTTTACAAAGCCCTTGTGACAGAAAAGCACGCCAAGGACGCAGACGTGAAAACCGAGCACCTGCGCATGGGCCGCTTTGACCTGCTCTTCCCCCACCGGCCCGATTTCCTCCATGCCCGCGCCCAGGCTATCGCCGCTTCTCCCTCCGCCCTCCAGACTCGAAATCGCCTCGGGCCCACCGACGACTCAAAGCTGAAAGGAGGACAGCAGCAGCAGCAGCAGCCGCAGCGAAACAACAAAACAACAGTTCGAGGCGGTGCAGCGGCAGGAAAAGGCAAAGAAGAAGCGCCGCATGGACGGGTGGGGAGGGGGAACGGGAAGGGGAAGAGGAGGGGGGCGGAAGGGGTGGCTGAAGGTGGAGGGATCACCGCGTGTGTCAAGAACGGGGCGGTATTTCTGCCATTGGCCGATGGGGGCCGAGGAAAGGATGAACAAGAGGATGAAAAAGAGGAGGGGGAGGAGGGCAGGATGGATCCTGAGATTACTCATGGGAGCAACATAGGCTTGAGTGTACAAGAGCAGGCTCAAAGCTGGGTGAGCAAGGCCGAAGAGAACGGAGGGGAGGGGGCTGGAGAGAGGGAAGGTGGGCAGATGAAGGAGGCTGGCGGCAGCAGGAACAAAGCGTCGCCCGCAAGGACAGCCAGCATCACCAGCAGCACTAGCAGCAGCACCACCACCAGCACCAGCAGTACCAATGGGAGAAAGAGGCCTTTGACCACGGCCAAGGGAGGCAGCAGGAGGAAAAAAGCCGCCCGGTCTCCTGTTGCACTCCTCCTCGACCGAAACGCCTCCCTTCTCCCTTCCACTGTGACGCCGTATGTCACCCCCCTCCTTCTTCGCAACCCCGACGACCTCCTTCTCTTCGAAACTGCCAAGATAGCCAGGATGGCGGCAGCGAATGCAAAGGCGAAGACTGCTGCAAAAGTGAGGGCTGCGGCTGTGGCGGCCGCGGCAAATGTTAGAGCAGTTGCTGCTGCTGCTGCAGCAGCAGTCGTCCATGCGTTGCCTGGTGGAAAAGGGGAAGGAGGGGAAGGAGGAGAAGGGAAAGCGGTGCCGCCGAGCGTGCCCGAAATGATGATGCCCCCGCCCTTGATCGTAAATGGGGAAGGACCCTTCCGGCAATCGCAGCAGCAGCCACTGCAGCAGCAGCAGCAACAGCAGCTGCTGCATCATATGGCCGTCATCCCAGGTGGTGGGGAGGAGGTCCACGAAGAAGGAGAAGGAGGAGGAGGAGGAGGAGGAGGGGAGCAAGTATTGGAGGATTTGGAGCGGCGTATTACGGTCTTTCACCAGGAAGAGAAATCCCAAAGGCATCACGTCGGTTTTCTGGGGGTGGGGGATAGGAGGGATATGCAAATAGGTTTTCCTGGGCTGGCAGGGGAGATGGAGTACCGGCCGAGACGTCAAGGGGGAGAAGGAGTTTTGGCAATGAATGGTTGTGGGGACATTACCTGTGTTGTTGCTGTCTGAGAAAAGGAAAGAGTTTGGGAAGGTGGGTGCGCACGTGTGCTCGTGTGAAATGTATATTTAGTGTGTATATATTTTGTGTGTGAGAGTGAGTGTCTTGCAATATCTGCCCCCAGTGGGGGCAGAAGTCGAGAGAAGAAAGGGTCGAATGAAAAAAAAAAGACATACATAAAACGTGTTTGTATGTGTAGCTACATGAAATGACATTCGAAAGCACAGACAAAGAAATATAAAAGCACCTTTATAACCAAGAAAATGAAGCAAATTTGCTGGAGGGTACTCGCCTGTGTACGGCAGCAACCCACGACTCGCTCCTTGAATCGAGAAGTAGCAAATGATTTGCATGGGGTGGGTGAAAAGGCTTGAGGTTGCATGTCTGCGCGCCGTTTGTCAACCAGGCCACTTCAGTGACAGACACGCAAACGTCAATGATGCTGTGCTTGTTTTGGTCATCGCACTGTGGTGGGTGGTTTTTGTTCGTGTAGCGCCTGCCAGTGGAGCTTGCCAGTCGTCTTCCCCTCCTCCTCGTCGTCATCATCATCGCTCCTCAAGTAGCGCCTTCCCACACCAAACCATACCAGTCCACAGGCACACGCACGACCATGGGCAACTTTTCCGGCAAGGATGACAGCGGTGAGATGCGGGATGGCGGGGCTGGCGGTAGTTTGGACGGGACCATCCCTCCACCGGCTGAGTTCCATCATCGCCGCGAGTCCGGAGGGAGGGCAGGCGGGCGGGATGGAGGCGAAGGAGGCGGGGGTGGCGATGGAGGTGCAGGACTTGCAGGAGGAGGGCACATTATGACAGGTGGAGGCCCAGGCCCGCCCTCAGGTGCATTGGCGTTGCCAGGCGCGGGAGGAAGGGAGGGCGGGGTGGGGGACGAGATGGTGGTTGACGGGGACGACGTGGAAGACGATGTGGTACCGACCGTCTTCCGATGGGAGCATGGGGGGCGACAGGTACGGCGAGACACGGAGGAAGGGGTTGTAGAAGGGTTAAGAAGCGTGTGGGTGTTGTTTAATCTGAGAGCAGGGCGCTCGGTAGCGATGTAGAGTGTCCCTACTCCGCTTTTCGTCACGCTTTTTTACTCATCGCTGCTTCACTCCCCCTCTCTTCTCCCTCTACTCTTACCCTAGGTGTACATTCAAGGGACGTTTAACAACTGGGAGCGGCAGATTCCCATGCACCGAAGTGGGAATGACTTCATGTACATCCACAACCTTAAGCGCGGCAAGCACGTACGTCCAGGGGGGCTTGGAAAGGGGGGCTGAGGGGAGGAGGGTATAGAGGAGCAGCAGGGGTAGTATGCTATGCTATCCTGTGCCGTCCACGTCACTCACTCTCAGTCTTTTTCTGCCTCCCTTCCACCCTCCTCTCCCCCCAGGCCTTCAAGTTCATTGTGGACGATGAGTGGCGCTTCGCCCCGGACCAGCTGACAGTGGCGGACGTGGAGGGACGCATCAACAACTTCATCGACGTGACGCACTTCAAGCCCTTCAACGAGGATTCTTCCACGCTAGATATCGCGCGCAAGGAGGAGGATCTCTACGACACCACCTACCCCGACGTGGAGGAGTACAGCGTCAAGGAGCCTCCGCCCCTCCCGCCCCACCTTCGCCACATCATTTTGAACAAGGTAAAGAGGAAATAGGAAGGAAGGAAGGAGGGGGAGGTGCTTTCTTATTTTGTAGGGAGGCTGAATGAGTGTGCAGCACTCTTCAAATGCAAATGGTGCTGAAGAGAATCCTTTACCCTCCCCCCTTCCAGGTGCCGAATGAGATGAACCCGTTGTCACTTCCCGTGCCCCAGCACGTGGCGGTGGACCACCTGTACTGCACGGCCATCAAGGACGGGATGATGGTTTTAGGCGTCACACAGCGCTTCCGTATGAAGTTCGTCACCACTGTTTATTACTCTATGATGCCTTAAGGGTACTGGCGGGAAATGGGAGGTGGAGGAGTTTGTATAAAAAAAGAAATGGTGAGAAGCAAGAAGAACCCCGTTTGCTAAAAAATGCCCTTTTTCCTTGAATTTTGTGTCTTCCTTGACGCTTTCTGTATCTTTCTACCCTCACCCACTCCCTTGTATTTGCTGTTCATTTTCATTTCTCTGCCTTCTACAGACCATTTATCCCCACTCGAGTCTTCTTCCTTTCCTTCTCGCTTGCTCTCTCTCCCTGCTTTTTCCCTCCCTTACTCTCCCTTTCTGTCTGTGCCCTCACTTCCTCGTGTCTCTTCCATGTATTCCGCTTCGCCTTCTCCTTTTTTGTTCACTTTGCCATTGCCCCACTGCTCTTCCCACTGCTCTTCTTCCCTCTCCTTCTCTTTCTCCCTTTCCTGCTCCTCCTCACTCTCCACCCTCAGGTTTTCTTCGCCGCCTGCCACTGACTCCCCATGTTCTCCCTCATCTTTTACAAAATTGAGTAAAATTCCCTTTTTGGCACCTAGCTTTCATTGCTCGGTGGTGCCCTTCTTCCATTCCACGCTCGCGCTAGCGGACTCCTGGATCCCTTGCAATTATTGGGCCAATTCTTGATTCTTGTTCTTCGCCTGGACGATGCCCCGGAGTATCATATTCCCATAGACAATGCTATCAGGTCTTATGCACTTAAACCATCTCGGGGCTTGTGCGGTTCTGACACATGTATGCACGTTCTTGACCATGAAAAGCATAAATTTTCGATACGTTCCGATCTGTCCCATAAATGCCGTCTACTTTCATATGCCCAAAATAATCCCACGGCGGGGAACGCATCACTTAACTCCTCCATTGTGTGAGGAAGTGAGAACTAGTAGAGGTAAGGGGAGGGCTGAAAGGTGAGGCGGAAGGGTGAGGTGTAAGTGGGTGCGGCGTGCATACGCTTGTCAAGACACCAGGGCAAGGCAAGAAATAAGGATGACACGAGTTGTGATGGCGAGTATTGCGAGCCCCCAAAAATGGATCGACAGCTGCTTATTTAAAGGACTGTCTATATGCCCCGAGTACAAGGGCCTTGTGCGCCCAAAAGAGAAAAGATGGCGTGAAAGGACATGCTTTTTCTCGCAAAAGATGGTTTTGGGAGCACAAGCAGCGGCAGCAGCAGAAAAACGGTCAGAGATGATGTTGACGCTCCTCTCACAGTCGCCCCCCCACACGTACAGAATTGTGGCGCCTCCCCCGCCGCACATGAGAAGACGGCCAGAGGACAACTACAGCAGCGGCCACATGCCAAGCAACAACAGCATCAGCCGGGGTGCATATGGTGGTGGAATGCCGCAAGCCGGGCCCGGCAGACCGGTACGTGGGGAAGGGGAGCCCGTGTGGGTGTGTGGGGACTGGCTATATAGGTACTATCACGTGTGGTTGTACGGGATAGGATACTAGCGGCATCGGCCCTCGGTGTGCCGTGTGTGCTTGTTTTCTCATGCATACACGGCATGGCAGCATCATTACACTTTTCCTCTGTCTGCTCATGCATGCCCCGTCCCCATTCAATCCCCTCTCTCCACCCCTCCAGTCCAACTACTACTCAATGCCAGAGGATCGGGTCCGTGAGTCGAGCCGGAACATGTTTGAGGATGAGAACAACAGGCGTATCGCAGACCTGGCCGGGCAAGTCTCTATGCTCAAAGAGGTAGGTCAGGAGCTCGAGGAGAGAGGAAGTGCAGGAGGAAGGGTGTGATGGAGCTGGGCAACCTGTGCCGCTAGTCAAGATTGGTAGCAACTAGCAAGGGACTGAAATGTGTGATGAGAATGAAGAGGACGCATGCGGAATGCGATGCGGGCGGGCTGCTGACGGAACGGTGCGTGGATGAAAGGGAGGGGGGGAGGAGGGGAGAAGAAAGGAGGAGGTTTGTAAGCAGGGGAAGGGTGAACAAACCTTGCAGGAACTTGAGTGTAGTGAGGCCTTCGGTGAACAGCTTTCGAGGAGAGCGGTGGGTCTGAAGGAGGCATTGTTCATGTCTAAGGAAGGCTCCCAAAAAGCAGGATGTAAACGTGAATGAGAGAAAGACTACTGTAAGGATAAAATATATCGTCGAGATCATCAAGGGCTTTTTGTGATGTGATGCAACGAGATGTCTACAGACATGCTGAGGCAGTCTAAATAACTTTCTCATCCCCGCTCTCTCCCTCCTCTCCTCTACCTCCTACCCCACGCTGCAGCTGACGATTGACATTGGCACGGAGGTCCGCTCCCAAAATACCCTCCTCGATGACATGGTGAGTACATATTTTTGGTTAGGTAGACGGGAAAGAAGAGGAGGAGGGAGAGCGGGGCATAAATTCGGGTTTGAAAGAAGAGA
Organism: Nannochloropsis granulata CCMP529; assembly: GCA_004335405.1. Lineage (NCBI taxonomy): Eukaryota > Eustigmatophyceae > Eustigmatales > Monodopsidaceae > Nannochloropsis > Nannochloropsis granulata. The sequence continues at coordinate 5,918 of AFGO01002825.1, forward strand.
CCATGACCGTCGCACTTTGACGAAATCCCCTTGACCATAACTCTCTGGAATCGGTGCCTTGCTCTCCGCAACTATCACACCCCACCCTTCTTCTCCCTGATCATATCAACACGCAGGGCAACGGGTTTTCGCGCACGGATGGGTTGATGGGCTCCACCATGCGGCGGCTGAACAAGATGCTTACCACCTCCTCCAGCCGGCACATGCTCTGGCTTGTGGCTTTTATCGTCTTTGTCTTCATCTTCGTCTACTATATCATTAGGCACAAGGGCTGAAGGAAAGGGAAGAGGAAAGGAGGGAGAGAAGGAGGAGAAGGTGGGGAAAGGAAAATGATGTGTCAGGAAAGGGAGAGACATGAGATAGAGGGGACAAAAGATGACGATGGAAATGGTACAACTTAAATTTTGTTTATATGCACGTGAGAATAAGAGTGGGAAACGGGAAATGAGAAGACGTTGGCGACGATGTGGAGAAAAAGAAATACCACCACAATACATTTTAAGTCGTGGGAGCCGCCTTTGTTTCACTATTATTAAATACTTGAGGGTGGTGCATTCGTATCTTACCTTCTTCTTGTCATGTCCCATTTCGTCTTTGTTTGTTTGTCTTTCGTCTTTCCTCCGATCTACGTTCCAACCCCATCCATAGGTAATGTTCTTGGGCGATGGAGCAGTGGGAGTGCTGGACGTGGAGGCCTCTGAAAAAAAGATATCTGTTTACACAATCTTAAAATTACTCCAAGAGAGTGGAATTACTAAACGAGTGTGTGTCAGACAAATGACACTTCGTCCAATTCATTCGTCATTCGTCCAGTTATACACGAAGGTTTTTTTCATTTTTTCGTTTTCTTTAATTTTTCATGTTTTCGTCGCCATAATGCGGGTTTGCCACCGGCATGGTGACACAAACCTCTATCATATTATGAGTACCAAATTGAGCCCGCCCCGGGTCACGGGGTACATGCCGGCATGAGGCCACTGGCGTTTCCGCGGAACGATGACGCCTTCCCGCTCTGAACAAGCCGCCCCTTTGGCTGCCGGTCCATCCCGCGACCGGAGTGAGACTGATGTCGGCATGCACCCCGTCACTCGCCCCCCTGCCCCCCTCTTTCTTTGCATATTCCCTGCACCTGCGGGATGCTTCCTCCAACCAAGATGCCCCTACAAACACTCTTCGGGGCGGGCTTATTATGGTGCTCATAATGTGATCGAAGTATATGCCACCATGCCGGTGGCAAACCACACACTGGCGGTTACCACACACTGGCGGTTAAAACATAAAAGAAAAACATTTAAAAAAACCTTCGTATACTCTGTACGGGTTATGTTTTTTGTTATGGCTGTTTTTACGCGATTCGCGCTTTATTTGGTTAGGGATCTAAGAGGGTTGTATGTATCGGGTTAATAACCATATTTATACATTCTCAGGATAAAATTCTACACCGCACACGGCAGAGAATGTGCTGTTTGAGAGATTGCAGCTTCCAGTAAAGGTCTAAAAAGTTGCAAGTCGATTCTGGTTTCGGCTGATTTCATGCATTTGAAGCATCCTCCATCTTCACCGCAAGCCTGAATGTTCTTGTTGAAGTTACTAAAAAGAGTCACACATGAGTCGGTCATGACTGTGTCGTCGTAACGTTGATTTATATACTGATGATGATTGAGGCCCGATGAAGTTGTAAGCCATTTGAAGTAATATGAGACATCGTATCCGAGGGGCAAAACCTCAATTACCGCACTTCCCAGCGGCATGAAAATGATGTTTGTTAATCCAGCACCATGAGGGGAAATGAGAATCCGGCTATTCAATACCTGAGAAGCCTGATTAAATAAACTGCCCTCGAAATCGTTGACGACTCTAGGTCTAATCCCCGTGACATTGAAGACGAAGTCCCCCACTTCGTCAAAGTTTGCGATACCCCGGGTAGATTTTCTTTGCACCATAACAATCTCTCCGGGCTGCGACTCGATTGCGGAGGTCCATCCGCAAGGATGTAATGACTTGGAATCCTTCGTTACGTTCTGTAAATTGGATAGAGCGGCATCATTTGACTCTCCGTACGCGATAGGTTGGATTGCTAGCAAATCGTAGAAATAACGCCGAAATAGTATCGAGCTGCCTGTTGTCCCGTACCAACTATAACTTGGAATAGTCAGTTGATCGAAGCAAACTATATAGTCAGTAGTGTTCTGTAAGCGGGAGAGTCGCTCATCAATTATCCAATTATGAATTCCAAGCTTCTTCGTAAACCACTCTGTTTCTACCGGCAAATCACCTTTCCAACCAAGAAGGCGGAGCCAATCTTTTTCAAACGAGCTCGCAAATTCATTCTCCTCTATGGCGGACAATACGATGTCGGTAAGATTGAGTTGGTAGCCTGTATCTCCTTGCCAAAATTCTTTGCTGCCTATGATGACACGATACGGGGATGAAACACCAAACCTTTTCTTTTGACTCAATGTGTTGATAAGCGGCAGCAATGCCTCCACAAAATGAGGAATGTGGTACTGAAATGCCGAGGATACGATAGTTGTGCCTGTTAATTGAACTATCGCCAGATTGAGTTGCGATCCTAAATTCTTCAAGGATTGCATATCCGACGTCACTTGCTGTCCCTGTCCGATGTATCTCAACACACGATCCATACTATACATATGCCCTTCAGCAGTAAAATTTCCCGTGTAGAAATGGCGAGGCATTTTGGGCGTCCAACACGTCTTCGTTAAAGCACATGTAGGTTTATCAGGGGCGTCTTCAAAACATGTCATATTTCCGTCCATAGGTAACGTCTGCAGGATTCTGGATCCCACGATCGAGGTGAAATCATCTTGACTGTACCAGTGCGGACGCAATCCCAGGGTTCTTTTTTTAATAACTCCACCATTATCCCAATGGAAGATATGTAACACCAGTTGAAGGTAAGACAGCACAGATATAACAATTAGCAAGGTGAACTTGTTGAGGAATCGACTGCCGCCTTGCCGTTGCATAGGGTTACTTCCCGGTTAATATCGAACTGCCTGTGTTATGTTTGTCTTCTATATGCCTCTGTACCGCGCAAGAGCAGTGTATAATAGAGTAAAGAGGTGAGTATTTGAATTGTAGAATAACGACCACTATAAATATCTATAAATAATATACCATGCATCTATCTGTCTTCTATAGTATTCAGTCTCGATTGCAAGCAACCTCGACGTAGACGGCGCCTCCGAATTAGACGGGACGGTCGATCAACCATGTCGATCTCACTGTCCAACTTTTTGAATATCTCACAAAAGTCTTTATAATTGCTAATTTTGATTACTTTCGACATTCTGGAAGACGTAACAGTTTTGATTCCCAGATCACGGGAATGATATTGACCCATTGTAAATAGAGTGCTCAAAAAGTGCTGCGTGACGGGAAGAAATTTGGCGCTGTCTAAGCTGGCGCTTTTTGTTTTTTCGAGCAATCGAGAACGGATTGATTGAACCGGTAGCGCGCAACGACAGTGAAAACGAACCGTGGTTGCTCGTGTATTCCGGCAAAAACGACGTTTTTATCATTTTGCTCTCCCCACACTACACGCTTCCCTTTCACACTTGTTTCAAAGATGTTTAAAATTCGGCTCTACAAAACTCCTCCAGTGACTTGGGCCATTCTTCTCTGGTTGTCGTGCATTTAGCCTTAATTATTGGCCTTAATTGTTGAATTAAGTGCCGCTTTACGCTCTTTCCTACACAGAATGACCACCCTCCCTTGAACTCCCATACAAAAAGAAGTAGATTAGTCGGCTGTACAAAGTTGATAGGATGACTTGGTCACGTTCTTCCATGGTTGTCGTGCATTTTGGCTTCGAGTGCCTTAATTTTGCTTCATATCCTTTCCCGTCCTTGGTCAGGGATTTTCCACCTACAAATTTATGCAAAACCACAAGTTTGCTCCGGTATATTTTATCGAAACCGTTTTTGGCTTTTCCTTCTCCCCACGACGCACGCCTTGCCTTGCGCCACAAAAGCCAAAAATGCAAAATAGTCGGTTCTATGCAACCACTGTGGTAAGCTTATGCTCTCCCTTCAACATTGGCCTTTCGAGTGCCAAAGGCCATTTAAAAAAAATGGATTTGATTATTTCGTCCTCCTTATTCCACTCTCGGTGGCAAGAGTCTTGCCCTCTCCCCTTTCGTTGTTTTTTGGCTTTTTCCTCTGACCACAACGCACATCTTCCCTTGAACCCCTACAGCCAGAGGGGTTCAATTGTAAGTCTACAAAACGATCGGGGTACTTCATTTATTCGTCGATCCGTGCCGCCCACAAAATGTGCACGAAGTTTCCTCCCTAGTTCGTCCTCCTCCACAAAATATCCACGACTTTACGAACAACAACAAATATGGTGGAATAACAGGAATTTACTTCGTCATATAAGGCCTTTTTTGAAGAAAATTCGTCCAACGTGCCCACGGGCACGTAACGCAGGCGATTTTTGGGCGCCAAGCATGAAGGCAAAATTGCATACTCACAGCCAGAGCTCACGCATAGCTGTGCTACGACCCATAAACACATAAAACACAGGCACAAGTAGAGCACAGACATGTGCGGCCAGGATCCAACCAGATCCTCGCCACTTTCACCATCCATCTCAGAGACGAGCGAAGCAAGGCTCCCTGCTCCAGACACACACAACATCATGCCGCACTCGTTCAGCAGCGATGACACTGCGACTACCTCTTCGACGAAGACAAGGTCTGTGTTTTTGTCCTCACAGCAGACAAGGCCTGCCTTGTTGTCCTCACGGCGGCGACTTTCTCCTCCTATGAACATTGACCCTCTTTCGTCTTCCCCCATCACCGCGGACGATCCTCCTCCTTCCTCACCGCGGTACTCACGGCTTTTGACCCGCGTCACGGAACTGGAGGCAGCGCTCGAAGCTGCAACGGGGGCTCCAAGCATCGAGCAAAGCAGGTTCCAAAGACTCAAAGAAAAGCATGCCGCCACCAAGGCAGCCCTTGTTGAACTCACGGTCCAAAAAACAGAGCTCGAACAGCAAGCGGAAGCCACGCTGGCCAAATGGCAGGCACACCATGAGCTGCAGGTGTACGAGCTGGCCACTTGTCAGGTACGCTATTTCTTGTTAGAGCTGGTGCTGCTCGTGCCCAGGAGGAAGGTCTTGCTTGTCCTCGTTCTTCGTCTTCCTCTTTCTATTTGGTTTCCGCCTTTTCGTTCTCGCCCTCCTTCTTTTTCCGCCAGCTTAGGCTCCATCCTCATTACCCTCCCCCAATGCCCACCAGTAGCGCATTCAACATCATCTCATCAGAATCTATTTAAACGTCATCACTACCGTCTGTTTTTTTTTTCCCATTGATCATCCCGTCCTTCCATTCCTCCTCGTTCGCTCCATCCCAATCAACCACAGCAACAAGCCCAGCAATTGGCCGAGCTCCCCGTCCTTCGTGCAGAATGGGCTCACAGAGTGCAGGCCCTGGAGGCCGAGGCAGAGACGTATCACTCGCTCTACGACGTGGCGCGGCAAGAAGCTGAGCAGAACAAGCGGGAATTCATTGCCGTGGTGGAGGACCAGGCTCACGCCCACGAGACGCAGCTCCTGGCTGCCCGCGGAGAGGCAGATAAGTGGCAGGCGCGTTGTCGGGCGTTAGAGGAGGCGGCCATGGAAGCGCGAAGCCGCGATGAGGTACTGCGGCAACTGGAAAGAGAGCTGGACGTATCGCAGGCAGCGCTTCGGCAAAGCGAGGCCATGGCCCAGGTCGCGGAGGAGGGGAGGGAGCGCGCCGAGGCCCGGATTCAGCGGGCTGAGCTGGCTCACGAGGCCGCGCTAAATGAGTGGATGGCCAAGATGGTGGCGGCTACGAGCGAAAAGAGTGGGCTGGCGGCTCGCCTCGAAAGTTTTGTGGTCGAGCTGGACCACGTAAAGAGCCAGCTGCGGGAGCGACAGCACGAAGCAGAAGTGGCGGTAGAAGAAGAAGGGCGTTTGCGTGAGGCTTTACGCGCAGCAGAGCGGGAGGGAGAAGAGATGCGACGGCAGACGGAGCGAGAGAATGAAGCGGCGCGGCGGGCCTGGCAGGAGGAGAAGGAGGAGTGGGAATGTCGAGTGCGGGAGTTTGAGTCCCGGGCCCGGCAAGCAGAGGCCGAGGCGCGGGAAGCGGTTCGTGGAGCGCTCGTCAAGGAGCGTGAGTCGATCACGACTGAAGCAACGGCACGGCAGACGACAGGAAGCGAGGTGCGGCGGCTGCAAGAGGAGGTGGCGCGCTTGGAGGAGGTGCTGGAGGAGGAGCGGGTGCGGGCCATCAAGGTGGAGAACGACTGGAAGTACATCGTCAAAGACCTGCAACAACGGCAAGTGCTCGCACCGGTGCCGACCTCAGCGGCAGTATGGGCGCGATCAGCTGCGGCTGCAGCACCCGCAGCAGTAGCGGGTGCGGATACATTGTTTGTGGCACATGAGGGAGCAGCTGGGTGGGAGGAGAGAGGGGAGGACAAAGGCGGGGAGGTGGGGATATCGAAGGAGGAGCTTGAAAAAGTGAAATTGCGGTGCATGCTGGCGATCCAAAAGGCAGAGCGCCGGGCCGAAGCCTACAAAAGTAAGTGCCTGGAGCTGCACGAGCGATGGAGGGCGAGCAGTGCGGTGGAAGGAATGTAAAGAAAAAAGACGAAAGAAATAGTGCCACTGCCACAGCCTTGTCTGTCTTTCCCTCTTTTTCTCTACGGTTGTCCTCTTATTTTCTTTACTGCATTTTACCTGCATTGGCACCCCCGACAAAGCGCCCAGCTTCTGACGCAGCAGCTCGTGATTTGATGGCAGTTAAAGCTCCTTCGGACCACAATCAGATTCATCCTCGCATATTTTTAGGCTGAGCGACACCCAACACCCCTCCTTTACCGGGGGCACAACCTAAGTTGCGAAGCCACCTGGCCTCGGCGCACTCGTGCGTGACTCGTTATGATCCCAAGGACGTGGTGTCCAAAGTCGTGGTGGACCCGTCATTGGACGGCATGGACATACGGGGGCGCCATTCCCGAGGCTCTAGACCGAGTGGTTACCCTGCCGGTAGCTGGAGCTGGTGGGACGAGTCATGTCCTCCGCGAGGGAGATGGCAGCGGCGCACTTGCTCTGGCTTGGCTGGAGCAATAAACGTCTGGTGAGGGAAGGGGGCGGTGGAAAGGGAAGCGGGAGGGGAAAGAAGGGTGTTTGGTGTCTACAGCGTCCTAGCAAAGACTCAGGTGAAGGCAAGCATGCACAACAAACACATAGCCACATTCTATTCTGTTTTGTCTCTCCTTTGACCGCCACTCTAGAGAAAATAAAGAGGAGTGACTCCTCTTCATGGCCAGGGAAGGGAAAAGCACAAGCACAAAGTAAAAGAAGGTAGAGGTGAGGCCGACTACGGATCGTACCCGCAGTAGGCTGTCCACGAGCCTCGCGGATTACACTTTTACAGTTTGAAATTCGATATCCTCGAAAGGATGGCCCCTGAAAGGTCTTGAGCGCAGGTTTGAGTGTGAGGAGGGTGATTGGCACGGATAGGAGGAAGCCTGGCTATTCAAAGTCTACGTGAATCAGACCGAGTAAGAGTCATCTTGAGTGATCACCTTGTGCTGCTGGTCGGTGCTGTTGCGGGGGATACCGGTGCTACGCAGGGCTTCCTGCTGCTGCTGCAGCGGCGGAACGTCCTAGCACTGAACATGCTACTACTATTAAAGCTGTTACGGTTCCCGGTCTTGATGTCTCATGCAAGAGTAACGCACACAGGCGCTTGTAGAAGAGAGGCAAAAGGGTAAATAATCAAGGAATAAAGCTGATCGACGCGGGCTCGTACCTGGACATGGACGAGGCCCAGGACACCCGCAAAAACGATATGTTTTATGTAGGAGCGAAGAGGTGGAACAACGCAAGGCAACTAGTGGGGCGGAGTTGGTGGAGATGTCTGTGTTATTGTTGTTGTTATGGTTGTTGCTATGGTTGTTGTGGTTGTACAATACAACAATTGTTTATGTTGTTGAGAGGAGCAGATGTAGGGACGGGCTCCTTATGTTCCATGCCAAGGTGTCCTTGCGAGAAACAACAAGCAATCAAATTTGAACACAACGCCACTCGCACAAAATCAAACAGCCTCCCCCCCTTGACATCCGACCACCAAAAACGCACGGCAAAGGAAGCGGTCGGCGCCCACTCGTCCGCCGCGTCATGCATCACCAGCACGACGACGACGAAGAGCAGCAGCGGCCGCCGGAGCACGACCCTCTCCTTCTTCTGCAGCAAGAAGCTGCGCTCGTGGACGTGGGTGGGGAGGTGGAGCCCCGCCAAACCTGCCCGCACCTCCACCTTGCTTCGCATCTTCGCATCTCCCTGGATGACCTTGCTTCCTCAGTCCCCCAAGGCCGCTGCGCGACTTGTGGGAGCGAGGTCGAGCCTTGGGTTTGCCTGGGGTGCAAGTGCGCTGTTCACTGCTCACGGTACGTGAATGCTGATGCGGAGGCACATTTCTTTGCTTCCTTGACGGCGCCTGAGGAGAGGGGGGGGGAGATGGTAAGCGGGGAAAGCAGTAGGAAAGGCGGGGGTGAAGGGCGGCTCGATACTGCCGCTGGCATGACCTCCCCGAACGGTGGAGGGAGGGAAAGGCAGGAGGAAGGAAAGGGGCATGGACTGGTGTTGTCGTTGAGCGACTTGTCCGTGTGGTGCTACCTGTGCGGCAGCTACGTCAAGCACGACCGACTTGTCCCTTTCTTGGTGCGGGCCGAGGCCCTTAAGTTTAACATTCCCGACAAGACGGCACTTCTGGCAGGAGTCCAGACGCGCTTTCAGACGGGGCTCGTGCTGCCGGATGGACTGGACGACGCCGAAGAGGAGAAGGAGGGTGCGGCGGATGCTAAACCTACGCCTGCCGAATCTGTTTTTGATCACCTCAAGGCGTGCAGTCTCTTGGCCAAGACCGTGCGAGTGGGGTCTGTGGCCGAGGCCCAGTCCCGCGGCGACCTGCGGAGCGTATTGGTGTTAAAAAAGGGCGAGGCTGGTGGGAAGGAGGAGGAGGAGATGACAGGGGTGGCAAAGGGAGGGAAAGTCGTGGTTATGCCGTCAGAGCAGGAAAAAGTACGGGAGGCGTTGGCAGAAGGTAAGGAGCTGGTGGTTGTGCGGGTGGGTATTGGTGGGATAGAAGCAGGGCCACAAGACGTAGAAGTGATGCTGCGGCAAATGCTTGAGGCGACGTGAGAAAGGAGGAAAAATCAACGAGATTGTAGCTTTCCGGTATGCGCTTCCCTTCCCATTTCTCCCACTAAACCGTGGCGTGGCATTAAAAGTTCAATGCTGGGTTATCATGTCCTATTCCTCCTCGTTACGTTCTCTCCTTAGAGCATTTTAAGGCCATACACCGCTTGGAACTCCGGCTCAATAGAGAAATGAATGCAAATTGTGGGTGATAGAGCAAAGGACAAATGGCTGGGCAAACACATGGGGTTGCTTCGATGGTCATGGTCCACATCAACAGTAGGTGGATATGCCATCGCCCTACATTGGTTATTACATTTTGGTCGCCTGAAAGCCCTTGGAGAGCATGGTCTTTGTGCAGTGCGAGGGGCAAGCGGCGGCAACAAGCGAGACGTTTCTCGCTACGCACTCAAAACTTTTGCTCTCTCGTCCGCCCCGCCCTCCCACCTGGTGATTCCCTTGCCTGCAAAAACGCGTTGCCTAGATCATTTGAGGGCTGCACCAAATATAAGACTAGTCACGGACTTGCATAGTGGCATTGTAGGGCTTTCGGGGCGCCCATTGTGGAGCGCTTGTTTCGTTGTTGCGCGCCCTCCTCGCCCATGGACCATGATTGTCATATCGTCGCTCTGTAACTTTATATTTAACGGATGCGCTGTTCTTCTGTCTTGCAGCTTTATTCTTTAAGGCTCAATCCCTTCCACGTCACTAGCTTTAACTTTGTTGGGTGCGGCTGATAATTGATTCACATTGTACGTTCTCATCATTTTTACCACTCCCCCATCTGGCAGGCAGCAAGATATGATGGGAAGGTCTAGTTCTGGCGGACGGTCAAGAAAAGGCGTGCGACAAAAACTCTTTGGATATTCAGAACGCAAACGTTTAAGCAGCAAGACTATGCGTGCGGTGACCATCATATCGGCTTTTCTATTGGGCTCGTTCTTGATGATGATTTGTCAAACTGTGATGATCATGAAGAAGGAAGAGAAAAGGAATTATTTCTTGTCAACAGACATGCCAGAACGCCTCTTGCATGACACTCAAGTTAGCTCTGGCAGGCCAACAGATGCTGGGGACAAGGGCACCAGTGGTGATAGCTACAACGTGACGAGACGTACTGTCTCAAGAAGACATCAAGAATATGCGAAGGCTTTATCGTGTGCATCCCCACTTGTCGGGGTCAGGCTACGAGTATTTTATGTATCAGAAACCCAATCTGGGGGATCAAGGAAGTATATTCAAGATCTAATCACGCATTACAGCTTGTATGGTATTGAGTTTCATAGGCTTTCGAGCAAGGCAGCTGCTTTAGAAGCAACGGACAAATTTATGGAAAACGACGTTCTGCTTGTTCAATATCTTTTGCACACAGATTTCACATTTGACGACCTTTCTACCCTTGTAGAAACTTACCGGCTACGTCTGGTTGTCCCGATCCACGATATGTACTTTCTCTCTGACGAGTCTTTGGAATATGAATATGATCCAATCATCCACTCTGCTGACGAGGGGAAGAAGCTCAGCGCAAAGCAAAGGTTCTTTCTAGAAAAAGCAGATCACATAATTTTCCCGTCTGCTTACATCTATGACGTCTTTCGCGAGGCTATAAAGCTCAAGTCCATGGTTGTGGTCCCGCATATTGACCAGAAACTGTATCGTCGTACCTTTATTCCTACACTCAAGGCCAACATCAATATAGGCATCATTACCGAAGCATCTCACACTAAGGGGCTGGATCTATTGAAAAAGCTTTTTCGGCATGGGAGAAGGAAGAGGACGGACCCTGTCAAGTTTTTCATTTACTCCAAATATGACAACAAAGGAGAGCCTAACGTCTTTGTTCGAGGAGAATATATGGAAAACGACATTTATCGCAAGTTGAAGCACGACCAAATTCACGGTCTATTGTTTCTAAACAATTATCCTGAGACGTACTGTTATGCTTTGACAAAAGGGATCAATTCGGGATTGCCATTCCTCTACACAAACATGGGTGCTATTCCAAATCGGGTCGCTGTGGAGAACAACACCGCAAAATATATTGCCACTGACAATACTGATGTGACTCAAAAGTTCGAGGCTTTGCTCACCTTTATTCGAAAACACGCTGGACTGGGAGAAAAGGGCAAGATGTTATCCGTGCTTGAAAAGGAGAACCTTGTCGAAATACCAGTATTCTACGATAGTCTCTTTTTCAAAAGCGCTTTGGATGTCATCAATTGCGTCCAAGAAAACCACAACCGTTTTAGCAAGCGTTTCACCGAAATCCATCGCCATATTCAGCCCTATGCCATCTTTTTTCCGCAATTTTATCCCGTCCCTGAAAACAACATCAACTTCTATGAAGGCTACACGGATATGACGAATTTAGTCGCAGCCAAGCTGGAGGACCCCAGCTTACTGACACCGCTGAAAAATCTCTTGGGCTTTTACGATTTGTTGCAAAATAAAGAGATTCTTCCGAGACAAATCCAGATTGCAAAGTCATATGGCATGGCTGGATTCGCCATTTATTACTATTGGTTCAGCGACAATTCCATCAGCCAAAAAAGCATGGTCTTCCAAGAGGTGATAGACCAATTTTTTGAAACTGTCTTGGAGGATTTCTCAGTCTTCTTTGTATATTGCAACGAAGCGTGGACAAAGAACGTGGCTTTTGGAACCCAAAGAGGTGGATACACGATTGCTAACGACTATACTGAAGAGAACATCAAGGCGAATATGCACAATCTCGTCAAGTATTTTAAGCACCAAAATTATCGCAAAATCGGAAATCGGCCACTCTTCTTCTTGCATCATCCGCATGAAATGACAGATACTGAGATTCGCTTGCTGAAGGAAGTAGGCGATTCAGTCACTCGAGAGAACGGTTTTGATGGAATTGAATTGGTCATGGACTGCAGGGAAGGGATGTACCCAAATTTTCCTGGGTACTACTTGCATGTAAACTACAAATCACCAAAATCCACGGTGTTCATGAAAGCTTCAACCCGCCCCCAGCATATCGACTACAATACGTATGTGCGCAAATTCTTGCCAAAGGAGAAGTTGGGAGACAATTCTAGCATGATAAATTCAGTTTTTACAAATTTTGACAACACCGTGCGTTTTTATGCACACGACGAAGACCGGCAATTCGAAGGTGTGGGCAACAAGACGATGTTTATGACACGGACTCAAGGAAGAAGTGTCACGCTCTTTAAGGATTTTTTAGATGTGCAATTTGAGAAATACTCTCAAAAGTCTGATCCGATTTCACAGATATTCCTCATCAATGCTTGGAACGAGTGGGGTGAGCAAATGGTGATGGAGCCGTCGAATGAAGAGGGATTTGCGTACCTTGAGGCCTTTCAGGAGAGATTATTGCTCGCCCCTCTTTCAGATAGCGCACTTGGCAGTGCATCGCGTCGATGGGGTACATAGAAAGGGAATGCGTCCATAGTGAGCTAAGCAGAAGTGTGTTTCCATAAAAAGGGAGTCTAAGCCTTGGACTCCAAGGATTAAGGGGAAGACGGGAGAGGAAAAGGCAGGTAGATTCCACACCAAGGGTTGGGCCCCAAAATAAGGAAAACACAAAAACATAACGCTATCTCGTGATAAAAAGTGTGAAAGCAAAAAAAAATCAGGAAAAACGTGGACTTCTTTTGCTTTATTTATGATACATACATTATTCGAAGTGTCTCATTAATATGGCAAAGGTTGAGCCCGCTTCTTTCTACTCTCCGATGTTTATTTCATTGACGACATCGACACTCTTCTTTAAATGACAAAGTGTCATATAATCAAATGTACCACCTGAAGTAGCCTTTGTAATAATGTCTCTTGTGATGTTCAGTGAACAGATCAATTTCTCCCAAGCTCTGTCGCCACCCACCACGCGCAACGGCAAGATACCTAGCATTTCTGGACATGTGTTCATTATTTGCTTCATTCTCGGTTCATCGGGGGAATGAAAAGCCCAGAACTTGTGGACACCAAAAGGACGACCTGAAAACATCATTTCTAAAGAAAATTTCATGATTTCTGTCTGGGATGCGGGCTTCAAATCATCTTGAAGCTCATGATAAATTTGTGAAGCTTTTATAGAAAAAAACAAATCTTCAGTATCACCACTCCACGAATACCTATTTGTCAATATTGAGGTGATGGATGAATCAAGTCAAAACAAAGGAAAAAGGCGCGGAAAGGTCTCCATATTTCCGACATACCTTGAAAGAATTTTCGAAACGAACTTCTTCTTACGCAAAGAGAATCCCCCATTTCCTCCAACCGGTGAGTTGCTGGAAGGTAGCCGCATTAATTATAAGGAGAAAGCAATGGTATGATTTGTATTTGTAAATGAGGAGGTCAATCATTTATATCAATATCGGTTGATATGCATTCTTATTCTTACCGCTACGGAGCACCCCACCAGCCGCCCTCGCAATCCTTATCCAAGAATTCTCTCAAACGCCCTCGTTGCTGGGAACAAATCACAGAATCATACTTACGACAACCATTTGGTTTTTCGTTGTATACTAGTGGAGGGGGAAAGGATTATCATTTGTCAGTGCGAAAAAAAAATCGATCAACAAGGTATCAAAGCATTTTGCAGCCTCCCCAAGTTTAAAGGTTTAGGGGGTATCAAACACCTCGGCACCCGCCGTAACCCACTCACCTGGAAAAATAACCAGTTCTGACCAAGTAATGTCTCATAAAAACTTGGATCTGTCAAAAGCTCGCTAATGGCACCCTTTGTAGTGGTAAGACATCACATGTGAAAAAGAACATGAGTCCATCAGAGAAGGATATGTGAACGGATGTAGGTACTGCTTTGATGGATGGGCATGGTGTTCTAAGTGAAGCATTCCGGTCACAAAACCGAGGCTAGAAAGTAGAAGAGAGAAGAGAAAAGTAGCATCATCAATCATCCTTGCCTGGTTCATCTTTTCCCGGCCTGCGCGTGTCAAGATGATTTTCCCTGCAGCAATTTCGACAGGAAATAATTTTGTAGCCAAGGATAAGATGAAGCACCCGCCAACAATTTTTATTCGCCAGGATACAGGAAGGTTGTTTAAGGCGTTGTTGATAGAAAACAGTAATGGCCGTCTCAAGACGCGAAATTCTACCAAAACGGCTGTAAAATTTGAATCCATCGACCAAGGCAAGTGATAGCGGTTTTCAACGATGAATTCCTCGAAAAATGTGATCACGCTCACGGCCTTTTGATGAATTTTGATGCTCCTCGCGGTTGGTTTGTGACACTTCGCTATTCTCGAGTTGTCTAGTGATTCAATTTCACTTGCTGAGACGTCCGGTTGACGTTTTTGGATGTCAATTTCTTTCGTTATCCAATTCTATGTGTAAGCTTGTCTCTCCTTCCATTCTTCCCATACAGTATAGTCGTCAGGAAGACAGGGGTCGGACACACAAGCTTTCCCTTGACACGGATTACTCCTCTTCTGCTTGCCCTGGACGAGGCCCACAAGTTGGCTAGCATTTCCAGTGGCAGGAGCAGTTGGAATTTGCCCAAATAGCAATACATGGTATACGGACGAACCTACTATTGCAAGCAGAATGGTCCAAACATCTCTTCATGGGTTCCCTCCCCGTGAAAGAAGAGTGTGTCTTTTCTGGTGGTGGTCGCATTTTGAACGATGGTTTATTATTTCAGCCTATTCTTTAGCTTTTGGTAGTATGCGAGGACCACACGTCCGACGAGTAGTACTTCGTTCACTTTGTT
>AFGO01002837.1:7849-20658 GCA_004335405.1 Nannochloropsis granulata CCMP529
AGAGCAACGTGGCCGCCTCTTCCACGTTGTTGTTCGTCCGCAGTAGTCCACTCCTCGCCTGCTCTTGCGAGAAGCCCAGCTGCATCAATTGGTCCTCCCCAGCCGCCCTTTCTGCCCCCCCGCCCTCGCTTGCCAGCACCTCTTTCATCCCCACGTCTCCTGCCGCCGCTGCTTCTGCCGCTGCTCGCTTCTCCTCCTCCTCCTCCTCCTCCATCCCTACGTGATGGCCGCGGGCGCGGGCGGGCAAGTCTTTCTCGGCCAGGAAAGGGACCTCTTTGCCCGCGCTGCCCAGGACGAGGAGGTGGCGCCTGAGATCGATGCAGCACTGGTGCCGTTTGAGCATGTCCAGCCCGAACAAAAAGTCCACGTCGTCGTTCTCCAGCACCGTGAATGTGCAGGGCAGGTGCGCCTCGCCAACCTGACAGGAAGGTACAAATGAAGGAGAAGGGAGAGGACAGTGTGAAATAGAGAAGAAAAAAAAGTTAAAGAGTACGTGTGGGAAAAAGGGGGGGGGGGGGGGAAGGAAGGAGGCATAGAGAGAGGAAGGCGCCACAAACCATACCTTGAGAGTGTGCATGTGGATACGACCCAAAATTTTGGAGGTGCCTACGCCCTTGGCGATGCCTGCGAATCGAGTGTCAATCAGGCGGCTGAGAGAGGAGTGTATATATATATATATACGTGTGTAGAGGGGCAGGAAGAGGATGGTGAGCATGGCATAGACTCTCACTACAGCTTTTAACCCTCCTCCCCCTCCTCTGTCGGTGGATATCGTCATCATTTCCCCTATCCCTTCCTTTATGAATCTTTAATGTCGTACCTTAGATCACAACGGCGCGCGCAGGCAGCCGACATGATGGTGGACTGTGCGCCCGAGTCCACGAAAGCCTTGATGGCATGCCTAGAGGCAGGTTGTAAGAAGGGAGTAGGGCATCAAGTCAGACCGAGGATTCTTAGACGGATAAAGGAGAGGACAACATTGTGCACACCCTTCTATCCCTGCCTACAAAATGACCGTCATCCTCTCCCTGCTTCCTGTTCTGGCAACTTGCCCCTCCGCACCCACCCGTTGACCTCCACATCGACGTAGAGCATTACGACTGAGCCAAAGGCCTCGGGCATTTCCTCCATGGCCGCCTCCATATTTCGGAGCACATTCTCCTTCTGGATCATCTCTTCGATCTTGCGCTGCGCCTCGGGGTCCATTGGGTTGGCCTCCAGGGCCTGAAGGGCTTGCTGCTCCTCCATCCGGCTCGCCATGGCCTGCAGCTTCTGCTTCATCTGCACCGATCGCACCTTCACCACGTCCCCCGAGCTGATGGCCGCGGCTAGGGCGCCATTGTGGTGCTTTAGCTCGGCGAGCAGTCGGGGGTTGTCGTTCAGGGTGGTCATGAACTGCTCGGGACCCAGGCCGGGGGGGAGGTCGTTCAGAGAGCGCAACAAGCCGGCACCGCCTTCCACAGTGGCAGTGGGAACCGAGGCCGTGGCCGCAGCTGTGGTGCTGGTGCTGCTTCCACTGGTCGTCGCATTGCTGGTGCTGGTGCTGGTGCTGGTGGTGCTGCTGCTGCTGCTGCCATTGCCGCGATCCCGCACGAGGAAGAGGAAATCGTTGTCAACCACGGCACAAGCTGAAAGCGAGGCTCCTGGGGAAAGGGGCACTCCGCCTTTCAATAACACTTGCTCTGCGCGGGGCATGCTCATCTCGGCCTCCACCAGGGCTTTCAGGGTCTCGACCGTGTCTTGCACGCGCACCTTGGACCAGGATTTGTGGGGTCATAACCTTTTTAAAAATTGCTCTTGACTTACAAGGAGGGAGGGAGTCTCTTACCTGGAGCGACGCGGTGTTCCCTTGCTCGTCCGCGACGGTGATGGTGATGGTGGCGGCCATGAGACAGACGGACGTGCTGCGTGGTTGTGGGTGGGATACGGTACAGTATGTTGTGAAAATGTAAGCCCCTTGTAAGAGTGCCGAAGCCTCGGAGTTGACATCGCGGAAAGTCAAACCTCCCCCGCCACTGGGCCGGCAGCATCAACAACCCAAAAATAACCAAAACCGGCCCCAAGTTGGTTGTCTGAAAAATCATTCATTTTTTCATTTTTCCTTTGTTAGCCACATGGTTTATCGTCGAAAACTCTACTCTCTTGGTTTACAGCACCTCCCTCTCCGGAAATCATCTTCACCTCCTCCGCGCTTTTAGCAATCCTGCTTGCGGGCAAAGGCTTTCAAGGCATCCACCAGCCGGTTCCGGCGCTGGCTCCACTTGGCCCGGGCTCGGTCAAAACCCCGGCCTGTGACGCGCACTTTGAGGTGGAGGTGGGCGTGGTTGCGGTCGAGGCCAGCATTGAGGATCATGTCGCGCATGTCCTCCTTGGGGTCGCAGCCCATGTCGGTCAGGATCTGCACAGCGCCGCTCCAGAGCCGGTGCATCTCGGCGGCCGTAAGCTCCTTGAGGTTGTGCACATGGCGTTGCGGGGTCACCACGAAAAGCGGCCGGCCCTTTGCGTCGTGCCAATACCGCATGTGGGCATCCTCGTAGATGAGCGAGGCCTCGGCCGGCAGCCCACCCTCCCCGTCGCCCGTCAGCCCCATCTGCATGCTCGTGTCCAGATCGCAGGACATGCAACTCGACGCCGCCAGCGGACCCGAAAAGTCCTTGCGCGCCTCGCCGCCATGATAAACCACGACCGACCATTGCGTCCTGTCTGCCGCTCCAGAAGTAGAGGCGGGGCTAGCGAGAGGGCGGGCGCGGGGGGGGGAGGAAGAAGAGGGGGAGCTGTAAGAAGATGAGTATGAGGAGCGGGAGGAGCTGGAGCACGAACGCGAACGTTCTCGCCTCTTGCCGCGCCTGCTAGTGCTGCTCTTCCCGCCACGTCCCCTTCTAGCTTGTCGACATCCACCGCTTTCTCCGTCCCCTCTCTTCCCCCTTCGGTCCCGGCCTCCACCCCCACTCCAGCTCCTGCTACGGCTGCTGCGGCGCTGTCGTCCTTGGCCTCGATCCTGCTCTCTCCTTTCGCTCTCTCCCTCTTGCTCCCCCCCACGCCGTCGACCCTCCTCCCTCTTCTCATTGCTTTGCCGGCGCCGGTAGTAGTCGTCCTTGTCCTCCCTGCTCTCAAAATGATGTCGGTGGTCACGGCTGTCACCTCTGCTGTCCCTAGCGTCATTTTCTCGTCTTCTGCGTCGGCCTCGGTGTTCTTCCCTCTGATCTCTCACTTCTCCGCGGCCCCCGGTGTGACTGTTGCTGCTACTGCTGGTGCTGCTGCGATGTGAGTCCTCTCGCCGTCGCTCGTTCCGCTGCTGCTGCCGGTGGAGCTCCCGCGGGGACAGTGACGCCTCCACGGTTTTGAGCACGAGGTGGTAGTTCTCTGGGGCAAGGGAGAGTAAGAGGAAAAAGACAAGAGGAGGAAAGAGGGAGGGAGGGAGAAGAGGGGGGGTCGTTCACAAAGGTTTCGCTGCCCTCCAAGGCCACATCAAGCCTCGCGGCCTCGATCCCCATCTCCCATGCATCATGCATTCCCTCCCTCCCAAAGCAAGAGTCTAGTTACCAATCCCTCGACGTTCAAGCAACTCGACGATGTCGGTGAAGAATGCAGTCACTTCCTCCGCGGGCTGCCGGACCAGAAACTCTGCCAAAGAGCTGTGCCGGCCTTCGATCGTGATAGCTTCCTCTGCGCAAGGGATTGGTTTGACGGGAAGGAAGGGAGGGTTTTAAAACAGGGAATGTTTGGTTGGTGCGGAGCACTGTCCGGCAGATAAAGTCACGGAGATGTGGCTGTAATAGAGAACTTGCTTCCTGCCCTCTTGGGCGGCACTCTGGTTTCAGCTCCGCGCTCGGGGTGGGCGTTCAAGCTTCTTTGACCAGCGTAGCAAGCGATATGCTGTCTGAAAGTTTTGGGCGTTGCTGTGTTGAAGCATTCGCTTACCATAGCACCGTTCGATGCGGTCCCACACTTGCGTGTCGGTGATGGATAGGCGCCGCGCCATGGTCGTCGTAAGGTATGCGTAAAGGTGTTTGTGTCTGAGGGCGGTGGGCTTATGAAGAAGACGCTCTCCACCAAGGCAGTTGAGGATGGTAGGGGTATGTACGTCGGGCGAGGACAAGAGCAAAGCACTTGGCGTCCGCCTACTTGAAATCCCGGCGAGATCTTTCTAGGACCCTGAAAGGCACATATAGAGCTGACTGTGGTTTTGGGTATGTTTACAGCGTGGGTTTCAAATATATTGTGTAAAAAAATGCCCCTTGCATCATAATCTGCTTCTCATCGTGACCTTCTTGCGTTCATCCTCGTAGAACTCAGCCACACGCTCACGCACATTCGACGCATTTGAACACATAGGCAAGGGACGCCTCCAAACGCTTGTGGCAGGGCCCCATCCCTCGCTCCGCCACTCCTTTCGGCCGCCCCGCTCTCTACATCCTGCCCAAGCACGCGAAAACCTCACCCCACCCCCCCCTTCATCTTTCGCGCTTACGCCCGTAAGCCCTCGCAGTAACTACCAGCAGCAGTCGCAGCAGCAGCACAATTTTCCTATCCCTTAGTCCCTAGGTACACTAGTATGGGTGATTTCTCACGCATTCGCAAGGAGTTGAACGAGTGCGCCCGCGACCAAAAATCGGGCGTCACGGCCAGGTATGTGGGTGGGTTCGAGTGCATTTGAAGCTTGGGGGTAGTTGAAGAGAGGGGCCTGATAGGGTGTGCAGCCCGTGTTAATGCATTGACCAGCAATCATGATGCTGTCTCGTGCGTCCTTCTTCCTCTCTCCCTGGTGAAGCGAGCGTACATGCTCGGAGGGACAAACAAACGCACTCCATGCTTTACTCCTCCTTCCAGAAAAGCTCATGATAAGCATTCCCCCCTCTCCACCTTTTCTCCTCGCTATGCTCTTTCCCCACTACAGTCCAGTAGGCTCGAGCTTGAACCACCTGTCGGGGACAATCACAGGGCCCGATGGTACGCCGTACGCCAAAGGCGTCTTCAAGATTGACATCCACATCCCAACCTCCTACCCCTTCGAGCCGCCCAAGATGAAATTCCTGACCAAGATATGGTGCGTGGGCAGGGAAGGGAGGGAGGAAGAATGAATTTCAGAGGCGGAGACATGGTAGAAGGAGAGGAGCGAAGTGTTGTTCCGTAGGGGGGTGTTTTGGACAGTTTTTTCTCCCTCTGAGACCATGTTGCCCACACCTTGCCTCGCCCAATCCTCCTCCCTCTCGCTTCCCATCCTCCCTCTGTCCCTCCCTGGCAGGCACCCGAACATCTCTTCGCAGTCCGGCGCCATATGCCTGGATATCCTCAAAGACCAGTGGTCGCCCGCCCTCACCATCAAAACTGCCCTCATCTCCCTACAAGCCCTACTCTGTACTCCCCAGCCGGTAAGGACGGAAGAGGAAGGAGGGAAGGGCGCACGGAGGGGATCATGGTAGGGCGACATAGGATTCACCAAGGCGAAGGGGTATCATGAGAGCCCAGGGAATACCGGCCTATCAGCTCTTCCTCACTGCACTTGTTCTCGTCCCCTTCCTTTTCCGCATCGCAGGATGACCCTCAAGACGCGGAGGTGGCGTCGATGTACCTGAACCACCAGGAGCAGTTCCTGCACACGGCCAAGTTCTGGACAGAGACCTATGCCAGACCCGAGGCCTCTCATGACGAGGTGTGTGGAAAGAGGGAGGAGAGAGGGAGGGAGGGAGGGAGGGAATTTCGGACGGTTGAGAATTTAGTAGGTCTACCGAGGACCTCCGGCAATCCAGCCCGTTCTCTCACGACATGGCATCCAACTCGCTCACGCACCCCTGCCTCCCTCCCCCTCCCCTGCAGGTGATTGGTCGCCTGAAGGATATGGGGTTTTCGGAGACGGCGGCGCGGAAGGCTCTGGAAGACAGCAATTGGGACGAGACGGCCGCAGTAAATGCCTTGCTGAGCAGCTAGAGGGTAGGTAAAGGAAACAAGACCAGAAGAAGAGAAGAGGTCGAGAAGGAGGTGCTAGGGTTATGGCAAGAAAGGAAAAAGTGGAATCGGATACACAAGAGAGATCTGAAAGAGTACGAAGAGGAAAAGATGCGGCGGCAGATGGTCAGGAAGAAGAGGCATGTGTTCATATGATAAAATCAGAGAAGCGTCAGCAGTAGAAGCAGAAGAGAGAAAGAGAGTCCGCCATAACAGCAAAGTCATGAGTGTGAGCGCAATTGACTGTGTCTTTGTAGGGATCGTCTTTTAAGTCTTTTAAGAAAAGAATCAAGCAGCATCAGAGGGGCTATCTATATATACCGCCTAGAACGAACAGGCCAACCAAACACTTGATAGCACTTCATAAACTCCCTCAGGAGAATAATCTCAAGGATTCCTCCTTTTCCTTACTGTTTCCCCTGGATATTTTTGGTAGGTATGTTTGCGACTTATCGGGAAGTACGGGTCATAGTGCGAGGAAAAGACAAGCAACGACTGCGCTACAAAGTCGATGCAGCAGCATAGACCCCATTAAACGAGCCAATCATCAAGACCTGCCGCGTACCTTCGCCAGCCACATCAGGTTTTGAGAGTTAGTTGATCCATATTTCCTCCCGGTCATTCATCCCCGTCAGTGTCATGATTGATAAAGTTTTGGACTCGAGTGGGTTTGAAAATGCATTGGATAGACACATACGTCAATTTTGGTGATGGTTATCGTAAGCATACTTCAATCCACGTGGAGCTGGCTTTCCATGTCGCCTCACAAAGCAAAAAGTGTGGGCACCACTGAAAGCCGCTCTTAAATTACTTCCTAGTATCTCGCTTCAAAACGCCTGGGAGAACGTCCTTCATAGAGGCTTGGACTTAACCAACTTTGCCTATCTCTGGGATGCTTACCTTGGCAGACCACTGCCCCCAAAACACGGCTTCTGTCAACTTACCCTAGGGCAAAAACAGGAGCAGCCCGACACGAGTCTATACGGTCATCGACATCCGTCCAAGTCGACCTCAAAACACTAGGAATTTTTCGAGACTGTCGACGACTCGTTGCCGCAATGCTTGTTCTTTAAATCACACGGATAGCGGTATACTAGCTTTTTCGACGTTTATCGGCTAGATACCCACTCAGCTCAGTGTGGAGGATGAACCGGCCCTCGCACATGTTGACTGATCAGCCCTCTCCGTGATTCCCTGCCAAGACGAAAACATTGGAGGCCTGTCTGCCCCGGAGCGACGGTGGAAGCACCTTCCATGACACGAAACCCTCCGTGGCAAAATAGAGGACCGAGAAACTTGGTTTTAAAAGGCTTTGAATGGGAGGGATGGGCAGAGAAACCACCACAGCAAAGCGATAGATTGAAGAGCTTGGTGCCTTTTTTTCAGAGCCATACTCACGGCAAGGATCTCGAAATGAAGACCGGCACTATGACAGCTCTGGGGGGTAATGGCATCATCAACAAACTAGTCGAAAAATCTGTCTGTCGACTTTGACCGGCGCAAGGACAGCAACATGCTGGGCAAAGTCTGTGGTGACATGGTCAGTAGTATTGCCTGAGGGAGCATGTGGAGGGAGGAGAAGAGGGTCTCAGCTTGAATCGTGAGAGAGAGTACAGTCGTCGACAGTGCTTGAGCACTTTAAATACTGTCTAGAGACCAAAATATAATAGGAATAACCAGGGGCTACGAACAAAGGACCGAGAATGTTCGCCACGTCCGACGTCGTGCCAACCACGGCAGCGTTGAGCGGCGGTGATGGGGCAAGTTAACACTTTACGCGCTGAATGAGCGATTTTTGAGTGGGCAAGAGAAGATGGCCTTCACATTGTCGTCGTGGACAACAAAATCCAGCTGTGCGGGCAATATGGTGCTTGTCGTCCTCCAACTCGAAAGCTGGTGTCACAGTGCTCGGTAATTTTTGAATTTTGGAGTTTTTTGTGTTTTTTGTTGATGAACTTTTTATTTGCTCATAGGAGCGTACAAAAAAGCAGACCAACGGTTCAAAGTGTCAGACATGCACAATTGTAAATTTCGAGCCAAAAACTGGCAGGTCAGTTAAAATAATGATCGAGAAGAAGAATACATCGGGAAAATTAAAGGGAAAAACGTGATGGACCTAATCTCACAACAAAGTCTCGTTTCTTGGAGAAGATTACCCGCCACATCGAGTTAGGTCAGTGGGTCTTCTTATTCATCTTCCTCTTCCCTCGCTTTCTTTCCTTCCAATTGCATCCTCTTCTTCCTCCTGAGAAGGTGTGGCATATTGCAGATCAAAACCCTATACTTGTGCTTCGTCAACCCTGCTTCCATCCACAGGGCAACCCTATAAGGATCACCACAAGCTTGTTCTGCCATCTGCCCTTCTCCAACAACGCACCCTTCAAGCTTCAAGTCCTCGCCGAATCTCGTTTGCGTGAGCCGTCCATTTCCACAGTTGTCCACCCGGTAGACACTCCCACACGCCCATCACTCCATACTTTGAGTCCCGTATCGGCTTCTTCATAGGGATCTAGGCCGACAGCGCGCCTCTCTAGAACCCCGCCGCTTTAAAAGATGGCTGACAGCCCTCAGCGCCCGAGGCCCGCTTCCACGGCATCCACCCGAGGCGACCCGCCCTTGCGGCTCCCCGTGCTCTTGTACATCCCCAATTTGATTTGTTATGGTCGACTGATACTTAGCTTTTACGGACTGTCCATCGTTGCCCACACAGTGGCGCGGCAGCAAGAAGATGCCCGACATGCAGCACATGACGGCGGGTCCTCGTGCTCGGTGCAGGCCATGATGCAGACTGCCACCTTTTACGCTACTCAAATCAGCAATTCGAATTTGTTACCGCCCGCTGCCAACACTCTCCTAGGTAAGGGTTTGGGTCATCTTTCGGCCGCCTTTGGAGGTGACGGTAACCGGCAGAAGGGCAATGACAGCGATGGGCCGGCTTTCCTGCTGAGCGTGGAACCGGACTTGCTGGCGGCTCTGCTGGTGTTTGTTGCCGATGCCGCCTTAGATTTGTTGGATGGATATGTCGCTAGACGCCTGAATCAGACATCTCAGTTAGGCGCGATGCTGGACATTTTCGCTGACAACGTTTTGAGGAGCTGTATGTGGGTCTCGTCGGCACTGCTTGACGCCCGCCTGGCTCTCCCTGCGCTGCTATGCCTCTCCGTTGAGTGGGCCACACTCTTGGCTACGCATCTGGTAGCACAGCGGGAGGATGGCCGACACTGGAAAATGCTGCGGGATGCAGATCCGTGGCTGGTGCAATATTTCTTCTCGAACAATTTCCGGAATGTGCTTGGGATGTGGGGCATTGGCAGCCTGTTTCTTGCCCCCCTCTACCCCTTGCTCCTCCATGCAATCCCCGCGCTTGGCCGCATGGGAAGCGCAGGTTTACAAAGAGGAGGGAGAGGGGGGAGAGGGGGGAAAAATGGGGAAGTGGGCGCGACAGTGATTTGGGGGTTGGGGTCAGTGCTTGTAGTTGGGCGCATCTTGTCGCTCGCGATTGAGTTGTACTTCGTGTGGGGCTTGGTGGTGGTGTTGGTGGAGGAGCAGGAGGAGGGGAGGAGAGGGAAGGTGGGGGGCGCAGTCTTACGGGAGCGGCACAAGGTGGCTTGAGAAGCGAGCACTAGAGGGATGAGGGAAATGAAGCACCAAGCAAGCGCCTTCACATTGTACAAATTGGCCGGAGGAGCTTTCATTCCTCCTTTCTGTCGTCCATTTTCTTTTATTTTTCTCTCTTTGCTGCTGCCAAGTCGCAGACACTGTAGAGCTTGACGTATGTACACTCTTTTATTTTCACATTGGTGCCCTTCCCCTCCTTTACCTTGACCACTCCCACGATCATCATGCGCCTACCTATTCGCTCTCTCTCACCCTGCCCCCACAATGCTCCTTACGCCCCCCTCGACCCTCTCTTCATCCCTTTAAGCCCGCATCCCCTTCCATTGAACCATCCCCCACGTCAAACGTTCTCAAGCCCATCCTTCTTTTTTTTTCTCTTCTTCTCATCTTCGTCACCCCCGGTCAAGCAAGAGCTTGGCCAAGGCGTCGATCTGTCGGCGGTCCTCGGAGTACAGGCGCCAGGTGTGCACGCCCAAGAAGGGCAACGATGACAACCTTCCCCTTAACCCCCCTCCTCCTCTTCCATCTCCTCCTCCTCCTTGCACTGTCACGGTCATATGCCGCGGGTCCGCCGCCTCCTCGCTCACGTCCAGCACTTGGCTCAGTGGCACGCGGAGTAACACACTCAGGCGCCTCCCCGCCGCCGGCACTGGGCTGTACTTTCCTAGCTGCCTCTGCGGCTGCTGCTGAAGGTGCTCTTGCACACCGCTTTTGATGGACCTCTTGTATCCAGCAGCAGCAGCAGCAGCAGCAGCCGCAGCAGCAGGTGGCTGCGAGGAGACGTCCTGCCGCAGGTCCTCAACTGCAACCACGAGCTCGCCCTCCTCCGTAACCATGACCGTGCGTGGCAAGAGCGGCAGCCCTAGCCCAGAGCTCTTTTTGAACCACTGGAAGAGCATCGCGTGGTAGCGCAGCCCGCCCTCTACGCCCACTCCCGCTTCCAGCAGCGCCTCTATCCCAGCCTCCTCCGCGTTCGCCACCTCCACTTTCTGCCTTCGCTTCTGCCCCCTTTCCTCCCTCGCACCCTCCCCTCCCCGACGTCTGGCCTCGTTCGCCAGGGGGCGGAGGTCGCCGTTCAGGAGCCGGAAGGTCTGCGCCTTGTCCCGCGTGACGACCGTGTAGCCCACTTGGACGATAGGGTCTCCCTCCCTCCTCGCCTGCCTCAAGAGCACACACCCGCCCTCCCGTCTTTCCTCCTCTCCATCCTCCCACGAGGAGAAGTCACGACCGCAACCCCTCTCCTCCCTCCCTTCCATCTCAAACTCCAACCTCCCCCACTGCGCCCTGAAACCCACCACAACCCTTCCCAAAGCCCATAGCGGCCACCGACCCAGCAGCACCGGCAGCGGTGCTTCGGAAAAGTGCTTCAGATGGCCGCTAGGGTGAGGGGCGGTAAAGGATGGGTCGAACAGGTACAGGTGCCGGTCAGTGAGGGCCAGAATGAGGGGGGTTTCGTGTCCGAGGATGTCTTGGAGTCGTCCGGACCGACGCCTGGCATCCACGAGGCAATTTTCCTGGTTGATGGGTGGGAAGGAGGGTGGCAGGAAGGGTGGGTTACAAGGCTGGAGCATGAAAGGGAAACTCGACATGAATGAAAGGGATGCTTGACGTGAGATGGAAGGAAGTACCTTGTAGAGATGGAGGAGTTTCTCCGGGTAGGGTATGGCCAGGCTCTGAAAGAGAGATCGGTCAGGGTCTGTCTCGAAGCAGGCGGAGAGGGAGGCAGGAGAGGAGGGCGAGGAGAAGGGAGTGGGCAAGCTCATGCTGAGACTGGCGCTGTGGGAGGGACTACCGAAGACATGTTGCTCCACAAGGAAGGCGCGAATGGAGTCCAGGTCATGCGGGGACAGGAAGCGACGGATGGAGGAGGAGGAGGAGGAGGAGGAAGAGGAGGAAGAGGTGAAGCGTCCGTTGTGCTCGGAGGAAGACGAGGATGTGCTACGCGAGGCGTTGCCGTCGTTCTTCTCGTTTACTTGGTCCCCCTTGGGCGTGATCAGCACCGAGGGCAAAGAGCGTTCGAAAGCAATCGAAGGGCGTTGGTGCTCTTGCTGATCTTGCTGCTGCTGCTCCCGAAAAGGCCGGGCAACTTCCTGCTCCTCCTCCTCTACCTCCTCCTCTACCTCTCCCTCTACCTCTTCCTCTACCTCTTCATCTGTCCTCACCGCCGTCGCCGAGGCCTTCCCGGCCCTTGCCTTCGTCTGCTCCTCGCCCTCTTCCTCCCTCCCACTGCCTCCAGCCCCCCGCAAAGCGACCCTTTTCCTCTCTTCCACCCGACCGATCTCCTGCCTCGCCAAGGCCAGCCTCGCCTCTAGAGCTGCCAGCTCCTGTCGCATCATCACCATCCGGCTTGCCAACCCTTCTACCTCACCCTCCTGCCCCCTCTCTCTTTTCTTCTTCTTTTTCGATTTCTTTTCCTTTTCCTTCGTTTCAGTATGAGGGAGGGGGGAAAGAAAGGGAGGAGGCGTGGCGAGATATCTGTCCAGGGCATTCTCCATACTCGCCGGTAGCCCTTCCGTCCCTCCCTCCAGCCCTACTTCCCCCTCCTCCACCACCGCCACGCGTCGAGGCCGACCACTTCGCTTGGCGCCGGCAGCAGAGCTTGACGGGGATGAATGATAGGAGGAAAAGGTGGAAGAAGTAGGGGAGGAAGCAGTGGTGGGACGTACCAAGCCCTCCTTTTCCTTTGCGGCCTTGAGGACGGCAGTCCCCTGCACGCCTACCGCTGCTGCCGGAGGAGGAGGGGCTGCTGCCGCTGCTGCAACTGGTGGTGGAAGCACCACTGCTGCTGTTGTGGGCGTCCTTTTGGTTGTCGAAATCACTTCTCCACTCTCTCCAGCTTGTCCGTCCTCGAGGAAAATGGAGGCCGGGGAGGAGGAGACACAGGAGGACGGTGAGGAGAAACCAGGGGGCGGGAGCAGGGATAGAGAGGTGGGCTGTACTCCTCCGCGTTCTTGCTCCCGCTGCCGCACTTCCTCTCTAGCCCCTTCCGTGTTACTGGTGGTGGAAAACTGGGCTGGGGAATGGCGATGAGAAGGAGGAGGAGGAAGAAGAGGAGAAAGAGATGATGACGAGGCAGACACAGGTATGACCAGTCGCAAGAGTTCTTCTTCTTCTTCCCCCTCCTCCTTCTCCTCCTCCCCCTCCACTTCCAGGAGAAATTCTGGCCTCGGCGACTGCGCAGTCTCCCCCTTCACCCACATTCCTTGCCTCTCCATCAATCGTAACCCCTCCTCATCCACCTCCCC
>AFGO01002837.1:20756-31271 GCA_004335405.1 Nannochloropsis granulata CCMP529
CCTCCTCCTGCCCAGGCGCCAAAAGTTTAGAAACAGCAGAGGAAGAGGGAGAGACCGCGTATGTTAGACGCCGCTGCAGCTCTCGATTCTCTTCCTGGGAGGGAGGAAGCCCGTCCAAGAACCCCACCCCCCCGCCCCGCCTCAGCAAGGCCAGCACCTTCACGCGGTAGCCCTCGAGGCGCGACAAGGGGTTGCCCGCCAACCGCAGCGCCTCCAATACCCGCCACCCCCCCTCTCCCCCTCCCTCCATGCGTGCCTTGCCCGTCTTCCTGTCGTCGTCCAGCCGCTCTACCTCGGACCAGCGCGCAAGCGCATTGTGGCTCAGGTCCAGGGTGTGAAGGGAGGGGAGTGACGTAGCCTCTAGTCCTTGCGTGCTGCGGAGCTGGTTGTGACCGAGGCGGAGCTCCTGAAGATGGGCGACGGAGGGATGGACAAAGGAAGAGAATGCAGAAAGGCAGGCAACAGACTGCAGGGCATTGTAGCGGAGATCGAGAAGGGACAGCCTAGGGAGAAGCTCACTTCCATTGCTCCCTCCCTCCCTAGCGCATTCCGATGCTGCCCCTCCTTCTTTCTTCTCCCCATGTTCCTTCCAAGCCCGGAGCAGCCCGGCTATGGAGACGAGTCGATTGTGCGGCAGCTCTAGTCGAGTCAATCGCGGGCAGGAATGGGCCAAGGCCGAGGCCGGGTGCAAGTGCCCCAGGTCGCAGTGGCTCAAGACCAGGCGCTGCAAAGACCTCCACTGACTAGGTTTACGGCCTTCTTCTTCGTTTCCTCCTCCCCTATTGGATATGCTGCTTGTGTAAGGAGACAACAAGAGCAACTCGTCCAATCCACAGAGCGCGACTCGCTCCACGTGCAGAGTTTGCAGGGTGGGACGGAGGGCGGGGAGGGCCGGCGACAGGGCGGAGGGGGTGACACCTGATAGTTCCAGCGTGATGAGGGCAGGCCAAAGGGAGGGTTGGAGGCAATCACAAGGATTGCTGTGATGTCGATCCTGTTCCACGAGGCGGAGGGCGGTAAGGGAAGCCAGGAAGCGCTGCAAAATCTGTACGGCGGTGTCCTTTTTGTAGCCGCTGCTCCTGTTACTGCTGCTTCGACTTCGTGTCGCCGCTGTTGTGAGATGCGGCAAAGGTTGGGAGAGGTGCTGCGTAAGGAAGGCCAGTATCTCCGTGCTCAGCACCCAAGAAGACTGCTGCTGCTGGTGGTGCTGCTGCTGCTGCGGATTGCTGCCTTGCTGTACTACTTCGTCGACGTCGCGGGCCAGGCGCATTAGCCATTCTTCTGGCGGACGTTGTTCAAGACGCTTCCGGCAGTGTGTCCATTGTCGCCGCAAGCCACCCTGCCCTTCCTCCTGCTCATTGTCCTCCCCCTCTTGCCTCGGAAAGCACCCTAAGGCCTTGCATAGCTGCAGCATGGCCATGGCGCTGCCGAGGTCCAAGACGAAGACGACGTTGATGCTTGTTCTGCGTGCGCTTGCGGCTGGCTTTCTTGCTCCGGGCGGCTGCCTTCTAAATGTACCATTGTCGCATTACGCCCCTAAATGGCAAAGAGATGTGCCCATATGCGTGGTGGAATGGGCTTGAGTATCTGTGGTTCCGCTGTGAAACAATGCCGCCCTCATGCGTAATGGAACAGCTGTGCAAGCATCATCGCCAATTATCAGCTTGCTTCTCCGATGTACGCCCATATCTCCTCAACTCGCCAAGCACACACACCCATGCCCTCCCTCCCTTTACAACACAGCTACGCAACCCTATGCCCCGTGCGATGGCCCTACCCTCCTTATCCGTCGCCAGCGGACGACGGTGGTCTACCCTTCTCCTCCTGGTGCTTATGGTACTCTTGCTAATCGGAAACTCTACCGCAAATCCCAACAAGCCCAAGAAAACGAAAGCGAATGCCGCCACCACCGACAAGAAAGAGCAGTCACGGGCGCAGCGACAAAAAGCGAATGGCCAGCCACAAGAAAGGAAACCGCAACAGCAGAAGGCGCAGGTGAAGCCGCAGCAGCAGAAGCAGCAAAAGGCCAAGCGAGAGACCCAGGCCAGCGACGCCACGATGGAGGATACGAAGGAGAACAGACAATACCATGCCGCCCGCGTTCTGCAGGGGACGCCTTTGATCGAGACGCTCGAAGGCCTCGTCCAAGAAGCGGCGCGAGTCAAAGGCCCGGATGCCGCCGATGTAAGTGTGGTGTAATGAGAGTGATGTGGCTTTTGAGCGGTCCGTTTGTTGACGACGACGCGCCACCAGCACCATAGTCCTCCATTTTCTCCATATTTCCACGAAACTACCACACCTCACTCAATCAAATTCCATCCTCCCCGCGCTGACACACAACACAAAAGGAAATTAGGCAGGCAATCCGCAAATCAGACACGCGAGCATTAAGCCAGGTGATGCAAAAAGCTTATGCCAGCACCTTCACGGTAGATGAGCTCGCTTTCATAGCAGATTATAGCAACTCTGAGATCGGGAAACGCGTGCAGCGGAAGATGAGTCAATATGTTGCCAAGGTTTGGAGAAGGAGGAGGACGGGGAGGGAGGGAGGGAGGGAGGGAGAGCTGGGATGAAGCGCGTCTTCCAGGGTGAACTGTCGGCGGGCTCATAACTAGCATGTGCCATGAAAGGGCATGTCAGCCAGATGCTCAATGCACCCCTCTACGACTACTCACACAGTAAGATACTCACTGACACCCCAACCACTCCAACCCCCTTCCTCCTCAACCTGACCCAAGGTCAATCCCGCGATGGAGGCCTTTACCAAGGAGGTGTTCTCGGGGCAGGCCGTGCAAGGAGAGAGGCAGCAGGGGCAGGACCAAGGACCAGGGTGGCAGCATCAGCAAGCGACACACGTCTCCAAGAAAGGCACCACCATCATCATGAACGGCGAGAAAGCCAAGCAAAAGAAGGAAAGGGAGGCAGCAGCAGCAGCCGCCGCTGCGAAAGAGGTGGGGGAAGGCGCTCGTAGTTCCGCGGGCGAGCTCTAGAAAGGAAGACGGGGTAAAAAGGTTGGAGAGTTGTGTTGGGAAGAGAAGGATTCGTAAGGGGATGATGAGAGCAAAAGCAAATAGGGATGACAGGATCACGCTCTCACTGCGACAATGAAGCAGCGAAACGACAAGTGTAGCAGTGAGTAATTTCCGCATTTGAAAGGAGTCTAATTCATTTTTCAGTTCTCCTATTTTGTTTATGTGTACCATTATTTTTTGGGTCGATGTGCATTGTACACATGGGGACGTGGGGCCCCCCACCCACCCCTCCCTTCTACCCGACCGGCTGTTAGGCCAGACTATAGCAATGGTCTCACCCATTCCATCACCTTTTCGAAAGTGGCCGGGTCCCGCTCTCGGAGGGAAATGGAAAGCAATAGCGGTCGGGAGGAGGATTTGCTGATGGCCTCTACCAGTTGGCGTGCGTAGATGAGGAGCAAGGGGTCGTCCCGTCGGCCAAGGAGTACGTTCACGTCGAAGGAAGGGGCGGCACCTGGCCGGGTGACGCTGTCGTCGGACTTGGCTGATATCTGCCGGTCATGAGAGTAAAGCATGTACCCAGGATAGGATGAGACTGGGAGGGAGAGACCCGCTCTCTAGATGTCCAAGACAAAATGCTGCCCCTATGCCCACACACCCCATACTGCTTCTCTCCCTCTGTCCTTCTCTCTCACGTACCAAGGTGCCAAACCTGGAGTTTTGGGAGATAACGAGGAAGATGCGATCACTGTAGTTCATGATGGTCACATCTGTGGGAATGCCATTGATTTCCTAGAGGTAGTTTGGTGTTATTGGGGTGGGTAGAGAGTTGAGCTCTCGATGAGAAAGCAAGGGGGTGGGGAGGTCGAATGAAAAGTGCTGACTCACCTTGGTCTCGTTGTAGGTCAGGCCGTCCATGGCTTATATGCCGGATGGATTCTCCTGTCTGTGTTATAATGGCTTTCACGCAGGGACGGTGAGCATTGCTGCGAGAGTTGCGGAGAAGGGAAAAAAGCAAGGGCGAGCTATGGTGACGATCCGCACCACGGCTTCTGCCTCGCCCTGTCCCAACCCCTCCTCGTCCTGACACACCACGCACTGACTATAGTAATCATCCCGGAGAACCAGGGGAACACTTTCAGTGAGGACGACGTGCGCCGGCATTCTGACCGGAGCGTCTTGTCTTCCCATAATCCTCACCTTGGCACTGAGGGAACGAGCAACCTCACAACCCCTTCAACCAGACGCTAATCGCATATCTCAACGCACACGATGGCAGGCATCTACTCCCTACATCCATACAGGTGCGAGACCATGGGGAGCAGGTCACAAAATAGAATAGGACGCAATGCCTGGCTACTCCTCCTCCTCGTCTCCGTCCACGGCCTGATGGCACCGTGTTTGGGTTTCCGACTCCCCTCCACCCCGTCTGCCTCCTTCCCCCCCTCCTCCTCCTCGTTGCTCCCGAGCCGCCCTGCCAGAGTAGCCGCAGCCACGGCCACCTCTTCCGCCGCACCAAGTAGGCAAAGAAGAGCGCGAGACCAAAATAAGTCCTTGGATTGGTGGAAGGACCCCCTCGCAACGCAACGCCTCCTAGACCCCGCGTCAGCACCGCTTAGCGCTGCCGAGCGCGTCAAGCCAGCAGCCGCAGCACCCTCCTGCGCCTCTTCTTCTTCGTCTTCATGGTTTGACCGTTTCCTGCCCTCGGTCTCCTACTCCATGAGGGATTTCAAGCGGGTGGCCTTCTCGGTTGCCCTGCCCGTTCTCCTCTCTATCAACGGGGACAGCCTCTTTGCCGGCGGCCTGCCCCATCCCCCGGTGGCCGCGGCAGTCGATAGCGTCAAGGTGGGCAAGTGTCTGTTGCAAAATTGTCAGTTGGAGTTGGCCCGTTGTATTTTGGACCCGAAATGCTTGGCGAATGTGATTTGCTTGAATACGTGTAACAACAAGGCGGACGAGGTGGGCTGCCAGATTGGGTGCGGCGATCTGTTCGAGAACGAGGTGGTAGGGCAATTCAACGCCTGCGCGCTGAGCAAGAAGCAGTGCGTGCCACGTAAGGAGGATGATGGGTCTTATCCTGTGCCGGCAGACTCGGCGTTGGTCCCATCGTTTGACATCAATTCCTTCAAGGGCAAATGGTACATCTCCGCGGGCCTGAATCCGCTCTTCGACATCTTCGACTGCCAGGTCCACTTCTTCACCGTGCAGGGCGATAAGCTGTATGGCAAATTGAATTGGCGGATTACGGAGCCGGATGGGGAGTTCTTCACCCGTGACACGGTGCAGCGGTTCGTCCAAGACCCTGACTTCCCCGGCAAGCTCTACAACCACGACAACGAGTACCTGCACTACCAGGCAAGTTGACACTATAACATTGAGTCGCCCATTGAGTAATACCCTACATTTGCAATGTCCCTTAAAGGCATTTGAACGGGGCTGAGGGAGGAAGTCCGAAGGCTAATCGCTCTGCCCTGCCTGTCTCCCTCCCTGTTACCCTCCTCTTCTCTAACCCTCCCCTCCTTCCTGCCTGCCTCCTCCTCTCTAACCCTCCCCTCTTTCCTGCCTGCCTCCCTCCCTTTCCCCAGGACGACTGGTACATCCTCGACCACGAGCCTGACCAGTTCATTGCCATCTTTTACCGGGGCCAGAATGACGCTTGGACGGGTTATGGCGGGGGGGTGGTGTACACACGAGGACCCTCCGTCCCTCCTAAGTACAAGGAGCGGATCTCGGCGGCCTTCGCCAAGGCTGGAGTGGACTATGGGAAATTCAAGGATGTCGACAATACGTGCAGTGACCAGAATAAGAACCCGACGGCCTTGCGGGCCGAATTCGCGAGAAGATTATTTTTGACGGAGGAGCAGCAGTTGCAGGAGGCGCTGACGACGGCCAGGATCACGGCGGGGAATGCGATTTTGATGGAGGAGAAGGAGGCGCAGGCGGCAGTGAAAGAGCTGGAGCGGGCTATCTATAACTTCGAAAGAGGGGTGGAGGAGGAAGTGATAAAGGATGTGAAGGTCCTGGAGAGCGAGATCGAGGAGGTGGAGAAGACTGTCGAGAAGGTGATCGACACCAACTTGTGGAAGAAGAATAACCAGCAGAATCTGGACTCGCTGGCTCAGAAGCTGGAGGGAAGACCACTGGCGGATCCGCGGCCAGCGCCCAAGTAGGAAGAGGGACAGGTCGTGGGGGAGGGAGGGAGGGAGGGAGGGGTGCTGGACTGAATCGTTTGGGGTTGGTTGGGAGGGAGGGCTGGGGGGGCTTGAGTATGTTGATTATGCAGGAGGAGAGGGCCAGTTTCCATAGCTTTAGCGTGCGTTATTTTATATAAATGAAAACACGAGTGCACGAAAGGTAGGCAGACAAAGAGAACATCGAGAATAATAACAGGCAGAAGCAAGGAAAAGGAAGTGTCTTCTTACTCACACAGAGAATGAGTGGACGACGAGGGTGCCTTGGCACAGGAAGATCGGTGAGTATCCTCCATCAGGAAACTAAAAACGAGAAACGGAAAAAGACAAAATAATTAAGTGACAGCGGCTGGTATTTGCTCCTGCTCTTCGCTGCTTGTTGTTTCTGTCGTTGTCTCATTGCCTTCTTACGGCCAACGCCTCCCACGCTTCCTCCTTTTTATTCCATGCCTTGATCTTTCTGGGTCTCCTTCGCTTGCTAGGGTCTCGCCAACAAACCTGGATCTGCTCTTTCATCACCGGTTCGATTTTTCTTCTTGCTTCCCCCTTCCTCTCCCCCACTTTCCCCTTGCCTCCCCCTCATCAAGTGTAGGTATTAAAAATGCTCTGATACTTCTCCTGGCTCCCCGACACCTGTGTGGGCTCGCCATGCTCCATGACAAAGGCCTCACACTCCTCCAACGTCGCCTTGCCCTCCGCAAGCCTCTTCCCAAAACCTTCCCTGTAGCTCGCATATCGCCTTGACACCATCCCGGGCAAGACCCCGTCATCCAGCAGCGCCGCGGCCCCAAGCAGCCCCTTGGCAAAGGCGTCCTGTGAAACATTTTAAAATGAGTTAAATATCAAATTTAAATAAAGAAAAAGAATTTTAAAAAAAAATGGATGAGTAGAAGAAGCGAACCCATGAAGTATAGCTACCACTCACCATCCCCAAGATGTGCGCAATGAACATGTCTTCCAGCGAGGTGGATTCCCGCCGGACCTTGGCGTCGAAGTTGAAGCCACCGGGCGCGATTCCCCCTTGTTCCAGGACTGTTTTCATGATGAGAGTGGTCTGTAAAGAGGAGGGAACGGAGGGAGAGAGGAAGAGAGAGGGTATGTGTGAGAGAAGGAGGCAGAAACTTCTCTCTTGCCGAAATACAATTTTAGCGGGGCCAGTAATCTGGACTACACAAATCAATGCGTTGGACCAAACGACGCTCTAAACCCCTCTTTCTCTCCCTCTTCCACGTGCCTGCTGTGTATCCGACATGAAGCAATCGGTGTCCCAGCCTAAGTGAGGCACCCCCGTGTTTGCGTCGATGCTTCCCAGCATCCCGTACTGCCCAGCCACCACAATGTCGTGCTCAGCGCAATGCCCCGCCAAAGTGGTGTGGTTGGGCTCGATGTTAATCTGTCGAGGTTCCAAAAGATGGACAGGGAGGGAGAATGGATGGGGCGGGGGACATGGGAGGTTCGTGCTGTGTTTCCCAGTCTTTGAGAGAAACATGGACAGTCGCCCGCTCCTTCTGTCCCCTTCCTTCCCTTGCTCATCCATTTTACCTTGAAGTCGTTCTCCAAGCCGTAGCTCTTTAGGAAGCAGATGACGGTCTGGGCGTCGTAGTCGTACTGGTGGGCGGACGGCTCCTTGGGCTTGGGCTCTAGGGAGGGAGGGAGGGCGGGCGGAGGATTGGTGAGGATAGGCAAAGAAAAAAGACGGAGAGAAATAGGCCACAGCATAAGATTGAAATCGAGATACACAGGCACCCAAAACACAAAAACAAAAATCTGCCAGCCCCCGGCCGATAGGAAACACGCACGCACCAATTAGCAGCTGGTAAGTCGCCCCGATCTTGGCCTTGTACGCCACCACCATCTTGAAGAACGCTGCCATGTGGTCCAGCTCCTGCTTCACATCAGTGTTCAACAAGCTCTGGTACCCCTCTCGGCCCCCCCAAAATACGAGACACTGCCCGCCCAGCCGCAACGTCACCTCCATGACCTTCTTCACCTGGGCCGCGGCATAGGCGAAGACGTGAGCGTCCGGGTTGGTCGACGCGCCATTCATATACCTCTTGGTACTGAACAAATTGGCCGTCCCCCACAAGCATGTGATGCCCGTGCTCGCCTGCAGCTCCTCTGCGAGGTCCACGGCTGCATCCAGGAGCTTGTTCGACTCAGCCAGAGTGGCGCCCTCGGGGGCGATGTCACTTTTTGGAGGAGAAAGATGAGTATGAGAGGGGTGTCGACGAACAATCATGAGCTATTTTATGCGTTTGAAGGCCATGAGCTCCATCCGATTCATAACATCTCTGTTTCCCATCCGCTACCCACTCTTTCCCGTACACGCTTACCGATCATGAAAGGTCCAGAAGGGCACCCCCAAGCGCTTCATAAACTCAAAGGCCACGCGGAGACGACGCAAGGCATTGTCCAGGCTATCGGTCCCATCCTCCCACGGCCGACTGATGGTGCCATTGCCAAACGGATCAGCGCCCACCCCTCGCATGGTGTGCCAGTAGCAGACGCTGAAACGAAGCCAGTCCCGCATGCTCTTGCCTTGCACCAGCTGGCTCTCATTGTAGTACTTGAACGCCAACGGATTCTTGGACGCTGCCCCTTCGAAAGGGATCTTGACCGGCAAGCCCTCCTTGTCGAAGTAGTGCGCCACTGCGCTGCCATCTTGGCCGGGCATGATGATGTGTCCTAGTGTGTGGGTGTGGTGGGGGTAAGGAGGTCAGAGAGGCTTTCGGAGGACAAGCAAGGCGCATGTATCGAGCAGACAGGTCAAGCCCGCCAGGGTACAGTCCAGGCAGTGATAGTACTCCCTGGTTTGGCCTTGGAGTGTGGTCGAGGTCACTTCATATCGACGGATCTTCGGAAACAGCGAATTTGCCGCTTGTTCGCCATTCGTCGGCATCATTCCCGTCACCGTCGCAACGCAAAACAATACGATAATAACAAAGTAGCACGTAGGCAAAGGTAGACAGCATACCCATAAGGTTCTGCGTGATCCTCATCCCTTATATGATTGAACTTCTTTACGCCGGCGTGCATCGTAAATCATCATTGACAGCTGTCTCTGGGGTCTTTTTTGCTTTTTGATGGCGTGCTACAGGCCTTCTTTTAGTGTGGACAGTGTCCTTCGATCCCTTCTCTTTCATTGCTAACGACGGTGAATTGTCCACGTGTCGTGTGTGTCGTGTCCACGTGTCGTGTTGCAGCCCTTCCATCTACATCTTCTTAGGCTTGAGGACCTTGCCCAGCATGTGGTCCACCAGGCCCAGCACTGAAAAGGAAGGGGAAACCGTGTGTTGGGGAAATATAAAGTGGAAAGTGAGTAAAACCTCTTGCAAATTATCTGCTGTGAGGTGGTCTTCGCTAAATGTGAGGTTACCCAAGCACAATCAAACGCAAAGTAAGGCACGCCCCTTGCTCATCTCACCCTCCTCCCTTGACCATCACTTACCGGTGAAAGTCCCGCCAATGATGGCCATGAGGGAAGTGAGAAACTCGTACCACGCCCGCTTCTTGGAGCTGATGACGGTGGCCAGAGGAGAAATGTCATAGGAAAACTTGGCCTCGGGCACCTCGTCGTCTTGGTAGTGCATCACCTGCGAAAAGGGTGAGGGAGGGAGGGAGGGAGGGAGGGGAAGGTGAGGATGGATCCAAGCAAACGCATTTCTCGAAAACGTGCAGGCCCCTGCTTCCCTCCCTCCACTCCTTCCGCGCCTACCTACCTACCACTCCTTCCACGCTTCCCTCCCTCCACTCCTTCCACGCCTACCCACCTACCTGTGAGTTGACAACCATCTGGTACTGGAGGACGGTGTTCTTTTGCCCGCCGAAGGAGCGGCCCACCTCGTAGTGCGTGCTCACCACCTGTAGAGAAAAGGACGAATGGAGGGGGGGAGGGAGGGAGGCAGGGGGTGTAGTGAATATGCACCTTGTTGCTTGGTCTCACATACACATGCACAGAGGCCGCCAGAGTCTCCCGTGGGGGTGCGGCGAGGAGAAACAGAAAGACAGGGGACAGGGAGCAGGGAGTGACCGGCCTACCTTGAGGTAGTGGTGGAAGGCTTGGTGCACCTGGGGTACCACGTACGCACGGTCTGCCAGCGGGGACTCCGTCTGCTGAAAGCCCTTCGGAAGCAACGCCAACTTCTCCCTGTGGCACAAAGAGAAAAGGAAAATAGGCATGAGTGGATGAACCGATTAAATTTACGTCTTTTGATTGTCATGCATATAAAGCAGCAGCTGCCGCTAATCCTCTTCCCTCCCTCCCTCCCTCCCTCCCTCCCTGCCTACCTGTATTCCCTGGTCATGGGCGGCCCAAAGGTGAGGTCGTGCACCATGTGCGACACGTTCGTCAT